>SWEM01000011.1:0-171520 GCA_019593585.1 Nitzschia palea | reverse complement strand
GACTCGATTTATCTACAACTACGTGTGTTTAGCTAGCATAGCTACGAGATTCTATTTTCATTTGCGGGAAACCTAAAGGGTGGAAGAACAGGCGATTACCAGGCGCTACGCAAAGTGAATTTCAACAGTTTCAAATTGTGGAAATGTGGAAAGTTTGTGATCTTTGAATCGTTGGAGAACGTCGCGACGTTCGCTTGCATCGCGAACCGGGAAGACCGAACATAGGGAATATCCATGTGACGAATGAAAGTCAACGGAACATGGGCATGTTCCAGAACGAACGAGAACCAAGAACCTTCAAATAAGCCATTCCAATGCGAATGAATCACCTCTTCCGTTCCCGAACCTTTTGTGCATGTACCATCACAGAGTGCCGATGTGTTTCTGGAATTTCGGTTTCATACGGAGTAGCAGGTACCTGGTACAGCCCTACAAGTACCTTGAGACCATTGTTGGGATTTGGAAAGATAGGTTGGTGGTGGCAATTCAACGATGGCTGCCTTCTTCATTCTGCATGCATGGTGGTGACGCCGGGCAGGGACGCGTTGTGTCGACATGACATGAGAAAATTGAGCCACCAGGGCGCTAAGTAAGGACTTGTGACCCCCTGGATTCCCATGTAGACTCAAGGATATGATCTTGCAGTCATCTACACAAAGGCGCCGAGGAAGAACTCTGCTGGTAGCAAGTAGTCACTACAAGATAGAGTTGCTTGATCTTACAGTACTTGTAATGTCACCTACGATGAATCACGTTTCGAGTCCCTAAATATGATGCTCAGACGATGATCCCGTTGAATCGTTGTTGCTTTCCCATCGGGACCGGTGAAAATGGATTCATTCTTTAATAATTCATGCGAATAACGATAGCGGGCCACTCCCGTTAGAGCATACAGGCTGAGTGGTGGGAGAAAAAGGTCCACATGACCATCGAAAAGGGGACCACCACCATCGACATGCGGCACCAACCTCATGATGGATGGACTGAGCAATGAAATGCCAGCTACCAAATCCCCCGAGAATTTCACCGAGTCAACATGAGCATTCAGCTCTCCATCCTCCTTCAAATCAATCGCATGACAAGGAAGCCATGTGACAGGCTGGTACAACAGATGATTTTTCTCTAAGAAGTCTCGGGTTTTGCGAAAAATGTCGGATATGCCTTGATCCTCTATCATGTCGTCGGGCAACTCGACCTCTTTATAGTCCTTGATAACAGCATCCCAGTGTCCTTTTTCGTATCTACGCCTGTAATTGATATCAAGTACATTCATATCCATCATATCATGAGATAAATGTCACGCGTTCATCGAGAGTATCATTTCGATTAATATAGACATACCGACTAAGTCGCTTCAAGACATGCTGCACTAGAATGTCTCCTTCTTGTAGTGTAAGAAAGTCTCGGTAGACTACGGCACATTCTGGCGCAAAGTCTTGGGGAGCAACCGAGGCATCCACCAACGACGGATCGGCGACAAGACTCGAAAGCAGTCGCGATTTCCAGTCGTTGGTTGCGACCGATATTATTTGCAGCGGTCTTCTTGCGACCAGTAAGAACCTTGTCATTTTCTTGATGTCGCTCCTGCTTGTAAGGTTATGACCTATGGTTTGAGTGATTGGCAATACAGTTTCCTTGTGACAATTCCCTCCATTGTGTCGAGTTCATGGCAGGGATGAGCTTCGGTTTTGTACCTCGTCGCAGTCTGGTACCCACGGTAGGTACCTAGCGCAAGGTACGTCTGTATCAGAGCGCATACCCAAATGGCATATCAAGATTTTTGGATCTTTCCTCGTTCTCAGTTCCTCTCATCATCACAGTCAGTTCATCAGCGTGGGCTTGCCCCAAACTTACAGTTACTTGTGCTGTTCCTATTCTCACAGTGCTCGCTTTTCTGAGTTATTCTTCCTCTGTTTCATCATGGTACACAAAGTATTGATCATTGGTGCTGGCTTTGGTGGGAATGGTATTATCCATGGTTTAATGGAGGCGGAAAAGACCTTTCAAGATGAGGCTGGGGTTTCATCGCCGACATCACTTTTCGCTGGGGAATTGGAAATTACCCTCTTGGATCGCAAGACCATGCTGTCTATTGGAGGTTCTTGGCAATTTATGTGGTCATCTCGACTTTCATTTCAACAACAACAAATTGAGTGGCCTCTTGCTGACTTGCAAGCCAACCACTTGGATAATGTCCAGTTGATTTATGGGAATGATGATGCTACGGTAGAAACTCTGGTGATAGCAGAAAAGCGAGTACTATTGTCCAATGGAAAATCAATAGAATTTGATACATTGGTTTTGTCACCTGGTGTCATATCCGATCCGTCAGGACTACCGGGACTTGTTCCCGCCAATTGCGATTATTCAGATCCGACCAAGCAAGCCTTGGACCTTTGTAGCATCCAACATGTGCCATTGATCCAAAGGGGTCTTGATCAAGTCCTGGAACAAGCCAAAACATCTATTCAAACAGTTCTGATTTGTGTGACGAAAGTGCCTTACAAGGTAAGTGAAAACGGTCACGTTTTCTGTTTGACTACCAAAGTCGACGTGACTGACTGCGACTCATCATGCTCCAGTGTCCACCATTACCATTTGAAGTAGCGTCGATAGTTGATGAGTTGAGGAGAGAACGTGGGGTCTTGGAAAATGTCAAGATTCTGCTAAGTATACCGGTCCAATTTCCATTTGCTGGTCCACCCGCCGAAGCCTTTTTCAAAGAATTGTTGCAACAACAATCGATTGAGTTTCTTCCCAATCATGTGGTGAAAGAATTTATTAGTGGTACAACCGTGGAATTTACATTGGCGGATGGATCGTCGACCAGTAAACAAATCAAGGCCGATTTGATCTTGGCAACCTTTCCGCAGCGCGCCCCCGATTTTTGTCAGCCACTTTGTGGTCCCCACGGTTACATTCCCGTCAATTTACAAACCAACCGCGTAGAGTCCATTACGACTTTTCCCGTCTATGCCATTGGTGATGCCTGTCATGCCATGTTTCCCAAACCCAACAAACCACATCCCAAGGCTGGTGAGTTTGCCTTTCAAATGGGTGTCCATGTAGCCAATCAAATAGTCGCGGGCATCAAGAATCAATCTATCGCTCCACCTGCCCGAGAGGGTAGTTGTGTTGCCGAATGTGGCATGAATGGCAAGGGTGTCAATATTCGACCCAACTTTACCGAAATTCTAGCATCACCCGAAACGGCGTTGCCCCAGTTTGCCTTTCCAATCATTGAAGATGCTTCCAGTCAGAAACAAGAATGGGTCAATGGGTACTTGCACAAGTTTTTTGCTCGTGATAAAGTTCCCAAATTTGGGTAATGCCTAGGTACTTTTCTTTCTTTTGGGAAATCCATCCAACTATCGGGACGACGAATCTCAATGAGATTCGATGTGCTCATACTTTGGAAGCAGAGTCACAACTATAGATTACTATGTAAAAGTATTTTCCAACTCTCTTTATCTTATGTCACGTCTTGATATAGTAGTCAAGTGGCCTCTGCACAGGATTGTTTTTTCCCGGTAGTTACTAACGTGGGTCTAATGTTTTAACTGTAAGACAGGGGTTGGTGCCTGGCCGCCGACGGTCAGTCAACAAGCGTTTACCAAGCAGAGCTCGTCGTTTACAGCCTTTATCGTCGTTGTTACTGTTGCTCTTGCTGCATATCTCTCCTTGTTACTTTGCTCTACTCGACTGAATCTACCCGTAGCTTTTATGTGCCAATTCTGTCTGAATCCCAACCAGAGCGGAGATCGAGACGCGGATCATATTGACTTTGCCGGTTTCTTTAGTCCTGATGCAATTGATCGTGCCGTTCGCCAAGCCAACGCCAATGCAAACGCCAACCGTTCCAATCAAGGATCGCGAGGGGACGACGATGATGGAACCTAGCACAACGCAACTGCGGACTTCGGCATCGGATGCGGCCGAGTCTGTGGGTATCGTCGGGACGACTGTTCCAACGCGTCATCCGGAAGAACCATTGCTTTACATGATGCCGAGTGATCTCTTTCCCACGTACCGACCATTGCCCGTATTGGTACGAGCCATTGTCTTTGTTCTCTCCGCGTGGGCATCCGCAGTGACTACCTGGAAGCATGTGACATTTCTTCAACCATTGGCCATCCTGCAGGGCTTGAGAGTACCTCCCTCCTTGGGAGAAGTGGTTTCGTTTCTTGGCAAGGTGCGTAGATTGACTATGAAATACTTTTTGACGTATGTGTTGCATGGTATCTTCAATCGGTGTGCTGATCCATGGTTTCTTGTCTTGATAGACCATGGTATTCTCTTTGATTGCGCAATTCTCGCTGCAAGATCTTGTTTTACCGCCTTCGCGGATCTCCATAGAGGACCTTTGCCAAAACTATCACTTGCCGTCGGCAATTTCCAAGTACCAACGACTACCAGTTCCAAGCAAGGATGGAACGCCAACGCCAGTTGGTGTCCATTACTTGAAATATTCAACTAGAGACAAGGCGACAGGACCACATTTATTTGATGCTGTCTATGTGCAACATGGATTTGGAGCATCATCACTTTCGTGGTTGCCTGCGTTACCATCTCTAGTGCATCGCTTGGGCGCTAAAGTCGGCTTGGGACATGACATGGTTGGCTTTGGATTCACAGATCGTCAAAAGACATTAGATTGGTATACTACCGATGCATCCGCACGAATCGGGACGGCAGTTTTGGACAAGGAAGTATCCCCCGTAGGATCTGAGTCTCATTCCAAAGTAGCGCTTTTCGGACATTCTCTTGGAGCTATTGGAACGCTGAAAATGGCCTTGCGGCTTCCAAAGGAGACTGCCAAGTTGATTATCCTTTGCTCTCCAGCTCTAGGATTAAGTTCTGGCTTTGCCGAGGAATCCAAGGATGTGGATGATAACGATGCCATGGGTGTGTTTCGCCGTCTTCGAAGAGGTATCGGTTCGTTCTTTCGCAAAGCGGTGTTTTTTCCAATCGGAGGTTATTTGCTTCGTCGAGTGGTTGGGTAAGAGAACACAGCGTGTGGCTCCAAACCAAAATTTGCTTGGCACTTCAAAACCTTGTTGTCTCACAGCAAACATTGTGTCTCATCTAACATCAGCCTCCAGAATTCTTGGAAACTCGGGTTGAAGAGCACCGCATGGGGAGATCCAGCTCGTGTGAGAGATAGTGATGTCCTACGATATGAATGGCCATCAATTGGAAAAGGTTGGGAACGAGGACTGTTAAAATTTGCCTGGGCGCAAAAGAGACATGATGATGAGCGTTTGTTGCAAGAGGTTCTTGATTTACCAAACACGACTGTGGCTGTCATTATTGGAACCAAGGATAAGGTAATCCCCCCTCGTGTCACTACTGATTTTCTGTCGACGTTCCAAGACCGAAACATCCAAGTGGTTCCAATGGAAGGATTGGGGCACAACACTTTTGAAGAAGATGTGGATGCATTTATGAGTGTTGTGGAAAAGATTAGTACAATGGAATAGTAGAATCATTAACTGTAAGGACAAGTAAAAGCAAAACGAATACGCAGGTGTAACAGGAGAGTCCCCAGTCCACAAAGTCATTCGAGCAGAAACATATATATGTCATTATTCTTTGTTGGGACATATCGTTGCAAACAATATGACACACAGAATCCATGAATGAGTGAAAATTTCATTCATTGTATTGTGAACGCTTGTTTGGAATGCTGACGAAAAAAAGCACAAAAATCACAAAAAAATATATTCTTGCATACTAATCTTGCTCTACGTGACAGCCCCTCCAAGAGGAATTTACGTTGCCTTCTTCTTGCATCCTGTCGGCACCTTGTCCTCTAATGGAAATTTCTGGATGATCAACTCGTCATATGGATCTTCGCCACAACCCTCATCGCCGACTTTGAGTAAGATTCCATCGTCCGGTGGATTCTTTCGATTGTCGATAAAGTCCTCGACTTCCCCATCTTCTATGACATTGTCAAACATGCCCAAGGAGCATTCGATCTCTCCAGATGCCGCAACCGCAGCAGCCTTACTTGCATAGACACCTACGATCTCGGGATCTTCTGGCTCTCCAGTATCATTGTAGGATGTACACCTTTGACCAGAGTAGGATTTCAACGTGAGGACGTAAACAAATTTCTCATCCTCTGTTTCGTCGTTTCGTCGTTTCTTAGGGGACATGGCGACAATTTGCTTCCATTAGGGAGTTCCACAGTCAAAATGGAAAATTTGTTAGACACCCAGAGATTGCCATCCCAAAAGACTGAACAAGGACAAGTACCAGGTACTGGTTTCCGTACCTGTACCTTGTTTTCTTGTGATCATTGGAGGGAACTTTTGAGCAAACGCGGCCTGCACATGCAAAAACGCGAAAACCAGTCTTTCGCCCCAAGGGCAGAAAACTTGGCCAGCACGTTGACGACGACAATATGCGGAGGGTCATCCTTCTCCTCTTAAATGAGTTCGAAATACAATATACGTGACGTAATAATGACATTATCCGTTCTGAAGAGTACCAATTCCCTTTTTGTATATATAAGCTCACAAGATTACTACCGGTACTAATATTGTACCTGGTAGCTGTCCAATCTCCTGTTTTTTATGTCCAGGTCTGAATTCCATTGGGACAACTCACATTGATCGGAGGTTTGTAGTGTGAACAATCGCTTGCATGGAATCCTGACTGGATGAACAACGCTTGATAATCACCTACTAACGTACCACATAAGATTCATCGTCGACTTTGAGCAAGCATCCATCATCTGGTGGATTCTTTCGATTATCAATAATACAATCCTCCTCGACACTTCCACCTGCATGATACTGCCAAAAGTCCCGAAGGTACAGTCGACAGGGCAAGTTGCTGCAACAGCACCAGATGCTTCAACAGCAGCAGCCTTACTTACATAGACGCCCACCGCTTCGGGATCTTGTGCTAAACTATCACGAAAGGAGGATTTCAAGAGGACGTCGACAAATTTCTTGTCCTTCGTTTCGGCGTTTGGGCGTTTCTTTGGGGGCATAGCGTCAATATGATTGCCAGGAAGTTCCACAGTCCAATGGAAAAATGGACAGATCAATTGACTGTGTGAATCCAATGCAATGCAAGGTTTGCGTACCAGATACAGTAGTAGCCGTAGCTTTTTTCTTGTCGGAAGGAACTTTTGAGCTGGAAGCATTTTGAGCAAATCCCGGGAGCCGGGCAGCTAAAATGTTTGGTCGCGTGGGACAGACAGACAAGCCCGTCTTTCCCCGCGACGGGCAGACATATTCGCGACGACCTCGCGGAAGTTCACCACTCTTCTGCTTAAATGATATCGAAATACAATATACGTGTCGTAATATATTACTCTCTTCCTATAACCAGAACTCCCGGTAGTCTCAACGTTGGATATAAGATTACAACTTACTTACAGTTAGGGAATTCCCGTCTCGGGCGATAAATTGACAAGTGAATGTAAGGCCAAACATCAAAGCCCCTCTCTTCATTTATCCTGCTTGGATCACGTCGCCGAACGTCCTCACATTTTGTGAGGGAGACGATGGTGGTCCTCCACCTTCCGTTCGGCGTCTTGATTTTGTCAAGTTTTTATCTGTTATTCTGCTTCTTGGTTGCGTTCTATTTTCCCTTCGATTGTCTTGACGAACCGTGCAGCACTGGGGATGAAGTTGACGACAATTCGATTCTCGCATGTGCGACAAATTTTTTGACTGCTCTTTGCATGTTTGTATTTGCGGTGCACCTTCAATTCTGTGGTCGTCGGCCGGTCTACGCATCGGCGGCCCTTGTTCAATGTAGCATGGCTGTTGCTCAAGTGCTTGTAGGACTGGAGCGGTTGTCCATTTTCGCCAACGACAATGGGGGACAAAACCACGATGAAGAATTGTTGTACATTTTGAGGCTCCCGGCTTTGACCTTCATGACATTATCGGCCTATCAGGTCTACCGATTTGCACAACAGCAAAACTGTTCCTTGGTCTATTCAAATGCTCCAAGAAGCCTATCACGCTTCTTGCCGGTCGCCTTGCTGCTGGTGTTCCTCGCTTGGGCGCTATCCACGAGCGGCTACATTTGGCGCATAATACAATTACAAGAGTCGGCTAGCCAAGAACAGATGGTAACAAGTCTTCAGATAACAAGTGCTGGGGAGACAGCTTGGTGTATCGCATACAGCCTTCTATGGATCCCGGTCAGCTTGTTGCTACGGCGCGTAATTGTACAATGCGCCCAGGTGACAGAGTCAGCAAAGGCCACAGTGGTTTGTGGTTTATCCACTGGATTGGCTTGCATTGGTATTGCAATCCTTCCATGGTCAATAGGGACTATGCTACCTGTTTGGCTAGATATTGCATCAAAGGTAATGAATATTCAAGTTGCAGACTTGCACAATTTGACTTATGGAGCGGCCGTCTGCAACTATGGCGTGCTTTTAAGCTTCTTTCTGTTTCATAATCTTGCATGTGCATTGCGTGAATACCACAATGCGCAGCTACATCTTGAACCTTCAGGTTCGGAATGTAAGGGATATGAACAGGCAAGTGTGAACAAAGGGGATGATACAAGCAAGGAAACAGAACAACCGGAAGAAAGCAGCATGTCCTCGAAAGACAGCACTAAGGATGATGATGATGACAACATCAATGACAAGGATGACGAGAATGTTGAACAAAATGGGCACGTCAACTGGGTTTTTTGATGCTAGTGAGTTCAGTTTGTTTAATTAATCATTAACTGTTGTATCTTGAAGTCCAAAACTTGATTTCCAGCTGTGCTTCTACAAGTCTCAATTCCTTTCTTCAGGTAGAAGACAATGTCGCAGCTCAGGAGGACGACAGACTAGGTAGGTAAGTCGCTCGCATGTACTAGTTGTAGATGGATACAGCCACAAAAGTATGTGAAGGTGAAGGCAATCCCCTTATGCCAAGAGAAAAAGGAACGTAGACAAATCACTTGTCATTGCTTTGTTTCTTTGGAGGCATGGCCAAGATTCTAGAGCCTTTTAGCTTTTAGCACACATATTCCGTACAAAATCTGGCAGACGACGTTTCAATCCACTACCTAGTAGTGCAAACTGCTGTGAGTAGAAGAGCCGATGGAAGCAATCAAGAATCCATTCGACCCTCCAAACAAGTGGGTTCGAACGTTCGAACCATGGATGCCTCTCATTCACTAGTCCGAGTCGTTCTCGTGTCGTGATAAAAAATTGGTCCAATCAATAATGATCCGCCTAATTTCCATGCGAAAAAATCAAGCGTTGGTCTATCGTGCATAGTGGTACGAGAGAAACAATTCACCAACCAAAACGCATCAACTTGGGTCGAAATCAAAGTTCAAAAAATCTGCTGTTCCATGCATGGATGCTGGCCGGCCTGCCAATTGCCAAGGGAAGGAGCCAATTGTCCTTCAAGGTGCAGCGAAATCCCTCCACCCGCTCACTCACTTTGTCTTTGGTAGATCCACCGGCTACCCCTAGAGGTACGCTTCTATATGAGTTGAGAAAAGACACTTCTGTAACAACACCATGATGTTTGCAGAAGATTCAAAAGAAATTGAAGCACAAGTAATGGCCGAGATTCGATCAGCCCTCAATCTGTCAACAATTGAGTCTCCCACGTCCACGGTTTCAATCCAAAATAAGGAGTCTCTGTCTCCACAAGAGAGTACGACTGCTACAACCGATGAAGATGAGAGCGGCGAATTTTATGCAGCGGAAACGTTTGTCAAAGTGAAGGAAGGCACAACATCGAAAAGGAGCTCTGCTATCTCTCTCGATGGATCAAGCTTGCACGATTCTTTTGTGGAGCACTTGAATGTATCCTATACATCATCGATTGGCGGTTCTTCCACTGGGACAAACGAATCGTCCTATCATAAATTTTTCATTGGGACAGTCAGTGAAGAAACGGAAGAATGCTCGGTTCAAAGCCATGTGAGCGATCTGGGTACAGATGATTTGAGTCACGGTGAGTTGATGGACGCTGTCCAGAGACTCTACAAACAGCTCAAGCAAACAGAGGATGCATTATCAGCAGAGCGCAAGACGCGTCGTTCAAGAGAAAAAAGTCTTATCAAGCTTGCCAAGGAATTGGGAAAACGAAAGACCTCGTCCAATAGGCTATTGGACAAAATTGCAGAGGTGAGTCCAGAGTTGTCATTGTTAGAGACAAATGATAGGAAACGTCTCAAAATTTGGCAATCAATACAGATGCACGACACAATGTCGGTGTTGCAGTCAGAAAAAGCAATGGTGGAGAAACGGCTGAAATCTCAGAATCAGGTCATCCAGGAAGCGAAAGCTGCATGGCAGCACGAGACCGACCTGGAAATGGATAGGATAGTTCAAAGGTACCAGGTCACCATTGGGGAGCACGACGACAGGATACGTGAAATAAATAGAATGCACGCGAAACAATGCGAGGAACTTTGTCGAGAAGTTGTAGAGGCAAATCAAGAAATTATGAGGTTGCAGAAAGTTCTCAGCGACATGACACTGGGAGCTTATCCAGTGGATCGCACTTTTGTGTCCACAATATCGCGCATGGAGACACCCTCTCGTGTGCCATCCTTCACGAAGAACACAAGGTCACGGAGAGTCAAAAACTTCGTTAGACTCATTGTCGCTTTTGCCATGATCTGTCTCGCTTGCAAACTTTACTTATCCCAGGAGAATGGAAATCAAAGGAAACATGTCAGTTCTGACAATCAAACAATGGCCGTCGACACTGTCTCTGCTACATACCTGTCCATTTTTGAACCCGAAGCAAAGTTGTTGATGCAATGCACTGACATGGACAATAATGATCAGTCTTCCATCGATGCATTCGACAATTTTGACATCAACGAGATGACCAAGTCACTCGATAAAGTGCTTTCGACTACTGACCTTCGAGGTATATTTTTCGATTCAAGTTTACCATTGAAGTGGTTGAAGGCAAAGATAGCTGAATTCAAGACAAAAGAGAGCCATTTCCATGAATAAAAGCGTTACAAGAATAAATGCGACGGACTTGCATTACTGTATATGGAATACCCTACATTTTGGCACAATTGCTTCATCGCGCAAGCACACGAGAGATTTGGCACCACATTGTTCAAAGATTGTTCCCATTCAGCTACTAGGCAGATCTCAAGGCAGCTATAACTCATAAATTCCAGCTTACTGTGAACTGTAAAGAAACTTTCACTAGCGCTGACAGACCACTGAAACTACCGTAGGAATGCCATCCTGACGAATCGCAAATATTGGGGCTTCCAAGCATTTCTAGTGTGTTGAGAAGAAGCGTAGCCGTGCATCGACGTGGTAGTCGAAAATGAGCGACGTTGTTCCTTCCAGGGAAAGTGAGATGGTGGGCGTCTGGTGAGTTTACCAGTGACTGCTGCTCTGATACATTCGGCCATGGAGCCAAATCGAAATTGTCGACCAGTCAATCCAGGCCCATAATGTGCGTACTTGCCACTGTTGGTGAGTATCCGAGCATTGACATTGGTTGGAATCATGGGGGGCTGCAGGAGCATGCACCAGCAGGTATCTTGAACAAATTTTACACCAAATTGTTCCAAGGCTGGGATCGCTGGAGACTGATCATACAAGGCACGTGCGATACAGGCAATGACTTCCACGTCCACGTGCTTTCTTGATGTTGTTGTTGATGATGTTGATGTAGGTAATTGTTCAATCAAAAGCTTCAATTCCTCGCATTCCGAAAGTGACAGGTGTGGATTGCCCAGAGCAACCCAGTCGACTTTACTATCCTCGTTTCCACCTTGCTGATCAAGCAAATTAAATGTACTTTCTAAACCTTCAACGGTAATGATTTCTTTCCGGGTACACTGGGCTATCATGTCCTGGGCATGGATTGCCTCGGGAGTTACGCCAGAGATATGAATGAGGGGAGACTTTCCAGTTGTTCCAAAGGCGGCACAAAAGGCTTTCAAATGATCTTTTGTGATGATATTCGCATACGACTCGAGTCCCACCAGAATGGGAACATCACCGTCCGAAAGACTTCCGCAAAGATGACCCAACACTGGAAACAGCATGGAAAATGCATCGGCATTATTGGTGGAAAAGTCGATACCGGTACAGTCCAATACCACCTTGGGCTGTCGATAGTCTTCCAAATGCACCCCGAGCGCCGGAACTTGGCCCACAATGGCACAACAAATATCCAAATAATCGGCATATTTTTCGGTTCGTGCACCAAGGACGGTATTAGCATAGACAACCGCATTGGATTCTCCCCATACAATTTGTTGATGCAGCTGCGGGGGATCATCCAACAAATAGGGAGCACAGGTAAAGGAACGTTCCGAGCATCCCAAGGCGACGTAGGCTTGGGCTAATGTGCGGGATGCTTGTTGTGATTCGGTGGGGATGATGCCCAGTTTGGCCCAGTGTCGTAGGTCGGTAGATACTGAATTCAAGGTGGTTGGAATGCGTACCTTGCCACCATCCTCCACCAGGCGTTGGACGAATTTCAAACCCCCAGGACCAATGTAGGTACATCCATCAATATGGGCCTTTTCCACATTGACATATACGGGACTATCCGTCAAGATGCGAGCATATCGAATGATACATTCCACCGCACGTCGTTCGGCATTGGTTGAGGCTTGATCCATCATGAGTTGTTCCTCTGGCGTGAGTACCACTTTGGGGACCTGACGAGGACCGAGCGTCGAAGATATTTTGGTCGCTAACGTTGCCACTTGGGCACTACCTGGACCCAATACAATGGATCCATCGGATAATACTTGACCATATTTTGGATTCATCGTCAAGAGACTTGTGAAATCATCCACTTGGATAATGTCCAGAACAGTCGCTTCGGGAAAGACCGATTGGGCAATCAAGGCACCGACACTTACGAGACCATCCCGATCTCGTAGAATCAACGCATTGGGAGCCTTGCCATTCAAAATCAGTTCCAGCATGACTTGTGATGCCGTGGAGGATCCTCGACCCGAGGGTATACAAAGAATGGTTCCTTCCACCGATTGACCATGGAGAGGATGGGTGGTATCAATCACGACACCAGATTTCTCATCAATTCCTCCCCAAAAGGACAAGGGGACATCGGAAACCAAGACAGGGCAAACATGATGATCTTCGTTGCCGTGAACCAAAAGCTTTCCTGTAAGCCGTTGACTCATTGCTTTGGGTAAGTGTTTGATTTACTTCTGATGGTGGTTTCTTGTAGTTGTGGAAGTATAACATAGAAGAAAATCCACATGTTGATACGTATGCTGGTGGCAGTTTTTTACTGTTAGAAACCTCGAGCCAGCAAGAGCTCGTCAGAATTTGTGACGCCTATTTCTGTCGTTTTGGCGAAGCAATGATTGCACGTTTCCCTGACTACTTCCATCTATGAGCTGGGATGGTCAAAGATATGTCTATAAAAATGTTTACTCTTTGTATATATTCTATTTCATTTCTTTCAAGTCTTCGAAGAAATTTTCGTGATTCAGACTAGCTGTAAAGCGGAATTTTCTTCTTTTGAAACAGTGTTCCAATGGATGCCAGGTCGCTCATCATGAAAGATCCTTGTTCCTGTTGTATGATTAGATTTTCACGCCATTGATCCCGAAGATTCGTGTTCAAGACACCACCAATCCCGTATCCCGGTGCTATCCGAGCTATTCTTGCGGCAATCACTGGAGCAATACCTCGATACAAGGAGGCGCTTCGATCAAGCACAGCATCTGCCCATGATTTCCCAGTTAGATCTCTATTGTACAAATCCAGTCCAATGTAATGTAGTGGACCAGCAACAAATTGAGCGACGACAGGAAGTGCAAGTTGACTCATGCTCTTTGCGCTCTTCTCGTCAATATCCCACATTCTGGCGACATGCCCTGAAACCAGCTCAGGAAGGATAAACGATGATCCAATCACCGAGAAATCACGTGCAATCCAAAAGGCATAGGAAAGCTTTGGAACCACCGTATTTGTTGAATTTGTGCCAAACATCTTGGCATAGGCTTGATCCTTTAGCAAGGCAGAGCTGGAGTTTACAAACGTTGTTCCCAAAAACACTCCCATGTGCCCCAAACCTGGTTGGCCAGTCGATCCATTCGCTTCGACTGAAATCGAGTTCCGATAGTCTTGATGCTCCGAGATTGTTTTCAGGCTATTGGCTGTACTGTAGGTTGAAGCATAGACTCCCCACATCATGAGAAACGTCGGGCTTTTGAAGTACTGCCGGGGGCTTTGGAAGATTCCTCGCAAAGATTCGGTCCCAGATTCGATCAAAGTTCGACGCCCTGCTGCTGACTCGACGATCGCTTTATCAACAACGGTTAAGAAAGGCGCAACAAGAAAGGTTACACCCGAACCAATCACCACATCCCCGGCTAGTTTGCTTGTCAAACTTAGCTCTCCAGGTAGAGTGGCGTGAATTTTCGTCCGGTTGTCAAACGAGGATGATTCCTGAAGCGGAGCATGGAGTTCAACCTTCGCATATAAATCATCTGCATTTTGCATTGTGATGTAGTAGTATATAGAACGTGTAAGAGAGTGTGTGTAAACTTGATGTGGTCGGACAATGAATGGGTGTGTGAGTTCCGGTCGCCCAATTTCCAGTGTTGAAAGTGTGTGACAAGGAAATGATTTTGTGTTGGAAGAAATTCTGTCGAGGGCGAAGCCGGAACAACGAGAAAAAGTGAGGGACCATCGACGTGGCTCGTTGCAGAACAGAATGACCTACCGTATTCGTGGTGCAAGGAGGAATTTGGCTCCTACTTCGATTTTTTTCAATCTTGTTCCCACAGAAATTCTGCTCCGCCATATGCCCTAGTACACGTAGACTCGCCGAAGTCCATTCCATTGGCCACCGTTGTAGACTCGTAGACACGTTTGGATTCGTGACAGAAGCACGGGCAATGCGACCCACCAAATGTCACAAGGAAGTGTCACGTGCGATCACAAACCACACATCATGTCACAAAACTAGAGGATAAATTGTCGTTGGGCCTTGACACTTCCAACTGACAGTGACAATCGATTTGGTTTGGTCGGAAGCAACGTTGGCATAGTGCAATGGTTATATTGAGCTGTGGTCGACCTCAGATTTACCATTCTCGTAGCTAAGCTATGATGCAGGGAGGTGGTCTGGTTTGTTTTTAGATTCTCAGTTAGTTTGGCCCTGCTATTGGCGACATGGTCTGTTGTTCACATAACTTGAGTGATCTGTAGCTGATCTCTCGTCCGAAGAATAAATTGTGTTTTGATGTTTTCAACTGTCAGCAGGATAGTTATGAAATACAAGTGAGCGTTGATGGCGCACCCTCACAGATGCCACCTAGATGGATGGTCCTCCGACAAGCCTTTATTGCTCCATGTACGAACATGGTCACCGTACACCTCTACTTTGACTAGTCCAGATCTTTTTAGAAGGACCTTTGGACCTTGAGTCAAGAGAATTTTTTGGTCTTGGCCATCTGCAAGCCACTGTAGTGAAATAGGAGGTTGGGCTGAATCACTGCAGAGATGTTCGAACACACTGTCTTTGTAAGGCGAAGGGGCCCACCAAGGAGCTTGAAACGATTGCCCTGCATCTACTCGGCTGAGGGTTCGACCTGGCATCACTGGAGCGCAGATGGAATCCCGTGTGAAAAAATCGACTTTGACACCAAGCAGAACAGATACCTACAACAAAATTTGCACAATGCGTCATCATGTGAGTTCAGAACTTATCAACTGAGCATATCTCTCCGCATCGTGTAAATCTTCAACTTACGGCAGCAACCCCAAGAAAAGCAAACAACCCTAGGAAATTGCCTACCCGTTCATCCCTGTGGTGAAACATTTTCGAGCGTCTTGGCGAACCAAGGAGTTGGCCGTGAAGGCGATCCGCTTCCAGAGTTGCCTTGAGGATTTCTTGACCAAGCTCGTGACATTGCTTGGAATGGATGGATTTCATCTCTTCCAATTGCTTTTCAAAGTTCTGTCGCAGGTTGTCGCATTTCTCTTGCTCTTGTTTCAACGCTCTTTCGAGCTCGATCTCTTGTTCTTTTTGAAGCTTCCCGCGAAGGACCTTTTCTTGGTCCAACTCTTTCCCAGCCAGGACCCAATGATGTTCTAGATATTGTTTCTTTTCTTGTAGCTGTATTCCAACTCAGTGTTAAGAAAGGTTTCAGATTTGATTACATCATGTAATATTCAGTGGCTTACCTCTTCAAGTCTCTCCCTGTCAGCCACTTGTTGAGCGTTTCTCTTCTTCAATTCTTTAGCTAATTTGCATATATACTTATCTTTCTTCCTTCGTTTTTCTCTTTCCAGTGACACTTGCCCTTCCGAGTCGCGTAGAATTTGGGTCAGTCTCGATATCTCGGCAACAAGTTCCTGTTTCGTTTTGGTCGTATCCGACGACAGATCTGCAAATTCATCGTCGAATGTGACAGTCTTGGAACGTATAGAGGAATTTCGTCGTAGGATACTTTCCAGCACCTTTGTTTCGGACACGGATTCTTCGTTGGAGTTCAGGTAAACATTCACTTTGGCCATAAAGTCGGCGTCGTCGAGGTCATCATCCTCCTCATCGTCGTCGTCAACGTAGTGACCATTTACTCTCAATATTGCATCTTCTGTCTTTATATCTTCCATTGGCATGTTGTTGGTAAAATGAATCGTTGAGAAGGCGTCGGATGGGTGAAAGGTTGGCGTAGATGTGGTTCACTGTCAATTCAAAATTTGTAATTTTTGGGATTTTTATGCCGATGCTTGGAGTCGTGAAGATCCGTAGCCATAGTGTGGCCGTCGTGCGAAGGGGTTTACCGTGCATCGATATCAAGTGATTACCAGGTACAACTACAGGTACCCCGGTAGCTGGTACGGGAACAAGTACCTATGTTAGCTCGAATCAGAAATGGAGAAATGGAGCATCGTGTTTTTAACAGTGAATCTTTCACCAGAGTTTTCACTACCAGAAAGTATGTAGAAAATCAGTTCTAAAAAGTAATTCTCATCAGTAGCTGTGCTGTTGTAATTCCGTTGCTCTACTCGTCGACTGGATTTTTCGACTGGTCACACAAGGAAGCAGTTCTCATGTTTATCCCACGTATTTCAGCAAAAGTCCATTGCTGCCAAGGGCAAAACCCTGGTTTCCAAACTCCTTAAAGAACTTGACATTGTACAAATTTCCTGGAATATCATTGGCACTCTTGTCAAAGCTAAAGTTTTTGCCTCCATCCGTGCTCACATACATAGTGTTGGACCCACCGACAGCCCAAACCTCATCTTTTGTTCTCCATGCGACATCGGTGATACCATATCCTCCCGTCTTAATATTGGCTTCTCGGAAGTTAAAGGTGTCAGCAGACAGGCTTGGTTCATCATCACAAATAAAGAGCTTTCCTCCGTTCAAAGTCATCCATACTCCCTTGTTAATGTCGCCTTGGACGAATCCCATGTTTTGAATACGACGGGGAGTACCTCGGTTGTGGGGGATCCAAAAGTCATTTCCAGGTTCCCAAGTCAAGAAAAAGTTACCTCGGCTCGAAACGGCAAGATACGCACCATCATCATCGCGAACTTGATTAATGATTGATCCAGTAAAGTACGATGCTCCACTGACACCACTGCTACTGATACGATTGAGTGTTGCGTCAATTGTCTCCTTGACTTGCGCCTTCCAGTTTCTTCCTGCATTTTCTGTAACATAAATTGCTCCAGACGATGTTGTCATTTCTGCCTTTCCAGGTCCAAGAGATGTAATGGATGTGGGTTCACCAGGAAGCTTGGGTGACAGAGGGATACGTTCCCAGTTCTTTCCCCCATCCTTGGTGTGGAGCATCAGTGTTGGCTTGCCTAATACCCATCCCTCGCCATTGGTGAAGGATGCCACAGTGAATCGGTAGGTTACTTCTTCTTCAGCGTCCAAGTTAGAAAATGATCTTGCTTCCCAAGTATTACCACCGTCGTTGGTTTCTGCAAAGGATCCTCGTGATCCGACGATGTAGCCGTGTTCTGGGCTGCAGCAAGTAAAATATATAAAAAAGAGTCAGACCAAAAAACCAATTCCATCGGATAGTTGCCGCATTGAATGCAACTTACGTGTCAAAATCAATATCATAGAGAGTATCAGAAAAGGGAAGAGGAATTGGTTTCCACTGTTGTGTCGCGGCGTTGGCAGGGGCCGAAAGACCAAAAGCACCCGTTGTGGAGGCCAAAGCGGCAGCAGCTGCAGCTGAACCAGTCTGGATGGATGATTGATAGGATGAATGAGAAATAATCAATATAGTAAAGGGTAATTTACCAGACACGACCAAGTAGTATGTCTTACCTTGGTCACAAAGGATCTTCGATCTTCGACGGCCGACTCTTCTGACATTTTCAAGGCGGTCGTTGACATAGCAACATGACTCGTCGGCACAAATGCCGTTGAGCACCCAACCAAGGCTGCCAATACAATTGATCGGATGTACATGGTCACTGTGTGTTTTATTGGGGAAGGGATTTGGGTTGTTTCTTGAAAACGGCGGTTGGTGAAATGAGAATATGCGATAGTAGAGCGAACCAAGTCGACAAGGCAACGATTGTTGATGGCATCATCCGGCTAGCATCGGTTGACATGACCACGTACTACAGACCAACCCAGATTCGACGGGATCCTTTCCGTATCTTTGGTACTACTACGTAGTACCTGGTACAATTTATCCGACTGAGGATTACTGCGATTTAATTAAGATGCCACGTCACCGTAACAATCTGACCGGTCAAAATGACTTGGTTTCCAGGCCCAACGACATTGTTTCAGTTATTGTTTTCAGTTTTCATCTAGAATCTATTACTTCGGAGTATTCTTTTCCTAGTTGCTCCCACTTCCATTAGATTCTCTACATGGGCCATTTTCGCATGGGCAGATTTGATGGCACGGTTGCAAGTTTCAGTCAGTTACAGGTGACTTGTTTGCTGAGAGAATAACACCGAGGTCATGGGGTCGCCACGGTCGTTGGTGGAGCGGGTGTTGTTGTTTTGGATGCCACTCGTCCCATGGATCGAATCAGTGTAGGACGAGCATATCGCAAAGAGTGTGTCAAATAAATTCCACTTGAAAAGACGACGATACTTCCAATTTGATGTGCCGCAGCGAGCGAGATTGGGACATAGTACAACAAGGTGGTAATACCCAATGTGACTTGACCAGCCGCCGCCAAACCAACCGCAACGAGTCCTTTGCGTGCTTGAGGAGTCATCAAGGCGGCACGAGCCGGTGATAGTAATCCCCATGCCGTCAAACCAGATGCGGTGAGAGCCGTGGAAATTCCCAAAATTCGATGATTGAACTGTACCATTGCTGTATTGTCGTGAAAGTTCTTATACCATGGTTCCGATTGCCACATGTCTTGGATGGGAATCCAATCATCGCCCATCTTGGGAAAACTATTGTAGGCTCGTCCAGCATCATTACCGGCTACCAACGCTCCACTCACAATGGTGATTCCAGTCAATCCAGTCAAGACAAGACTTCCGATTCGAAGACGCGAGGCAACTCGTAAGGCTTCCTTGCTCAATTGGGAAGCACGTTCGGCCAGTGTTGCCTTGTGTGGCAAACCAAGGATATCCAAACCTGTCCACAGTAAAGCACCATAGGTGGCTACGGCCATGGTCAAATGTGTGGCCAGTCGGATCGGTTTGACTCGAATCTCCTTTTTATCATTGCGTCGCTCATCTCCCAAACCCGATCGTACCATCCACCATCCCACCAGACCTTGGGTACCACCCATGGCCAAGAGGCCCACCATGCGGCCTTGATATCCCGGAGGGATTCTTCCCCGTGCTGTAAAGTACAACCAAGGGACACAAAATACCAAACCAACCGCTCGTCCCAACATGCGATGTCCATATTCCCATCCATAAATAAATTTAAATTCGGAAAGAGTCATGGATTGACGTTGTTGCCATTCGGGAAAGGTTTTGTAGCGGGCAAATTCCTCTTGCCATTCTTGATGGGTAATCGGTGGCAGACCACCGAGGGGAGACCAATCCGTCATGCTCAATCCAGATTGCGTCAATCGTGTCACTCCACCCACATGAATCATCCCCACGACCGCACCCGCCGTACCAAGGATCCATTTGCCGGCTGGTGCATACATGTTGTGAGCGGATTGTGTCACGGCAGGAAGGCCCTTTTGTAAAAGTATCGCTGTGGCCGCCATTTTCTTTTTGTTGTTGTATTTGTAGTTGTCGTCAAGTTTTGATTCCAAGGGGTATAATCCAAGAGATATCTCCAAGGGAATATCAATCGTCCAAACCTCTGTACCAGGTAATGCCAATTATTCACTCGCACCACCAGGATCCATTGATTTTGGAAATGTGGTGAAATGATGAGAACGGCCTTGGTTTTTCTCATCGTTCGCTTTTCGGTACCTCTGTGCTGGAGATTGGCTTGACTCGATCGAGTACAGTGCAAGTAGGTGGTTCTGGCCGTCGTCATACGACTGACTTCTTGGACCCAACAATCGTCAATCAAGAGAGGTCGCCAAGTTGTATTCACTATTCACATTCTTGATGAACTAGAAGAATTTGACTGTGAAGGAATTGTTGGCAACATATCAATCGACAAAATGGAAGAGTCTACAAGGGATAACCATAGTCATGATGGCACCATCCTGACCAATAGTTCCCAGCCTGAGGATCATCCTGGTAGTCGCCAAGGCCATACAGCACCAACAACAACAACAACAACAAAATCCCAACGAAATCGCAAACGTCGTCGATCCGAAGGTAGAAATGATGTGATGAATAGCAGCAGGAGTACGTTACAGCATCAGATTCGAATTCTTCCATTGGAATTGGATGGAAAACTCATTTCCAATACCACCTGGATCCGTGTCGTCGAACCCTATCCGTATTCCTTTCAGACCTTTGCCAAAGCTCGATGGGTAGGTCGAACGGTATTGGATGTCTATAGTACTGAATTTGGAAGTTATCCCAAGAGTTATTATGAGAGTGCCATTTCCCAAGGGCGAATCCTGGTCTCGAATCACGTCGTTCCCGTGGACTACAAAATCAAGGGGGGTGATGTTCTCAGTCATACCGTACATCGTCATGAACCAGGAGTGGCAGTATCGGTCGATGCACCACCCTATATTCGCATTATTCAAGAAACCGATTCGGTTCTAGTCGTCGAAAAACCAGGGACCTTGCCGATTCATCCCTGTGGTGGTTATCATGTGCAATCCCTCATGAATCTCTTGGAACCACACTTTGGCAAGTTGTATACCATTCATCGATTGGATCGACTGACATCGGGTCTGGTGATATTGGGAAAAACAACGACGATTGCTACCGAGTGGGGCAAGGCCATTATGAATCGAGATTGTGAAAAGGTCTATTTGGCACGAGTGGCTGGAAAATTTCCTCTAGAATGCCCCACCAATCTACCTCGATTTCAAGGCACTACTGACGACAGTGATGAGTCCCTCCCCGATCATGGTGAATACCCAAACGTGTCTATGAATGACAAGAATACCACAGCAAATTCCATAGAATTGACAAGGAAACGCAATGCCTATGGATACTGGATCACCAATCGGGCCGGTGTCCTCCAAACCGACGTCGGACTTCATGACGTTTTTCAATCGCAACACCATCAAGATGAATGGTTGGATGGATCTACTGGTAGTAGTAGTAACGCCAATGATTTCTTGTGGATTCATTTGGCTTGTCCGACCCGCATCTCCAATCCCAAAGATGGAATTTGTGAGGCTGGTCGCTTTGTAGACTTGGACGAACCCTTGTATCAAAAAACGGTCAAACCGGCCGAGACATCGTTTGGAGTTGTTCGATATGACCAAGCCAGTGATTCCACATTGGTCATTTGTCGACCCATGACCGGACGAACCCATCAAATCCGTCTCCATTTGCAGCATCTAGGACATTCCATTGCCAATGATCCCAATTATGGAGGGGACATTTGGTATGGCAATCCCCATGGTCAAGAGGCCTGTCGTATTGCCCAAGAACGACTCGATGCCATTGCATCGTCCAACCAGGCACTTGACAATGGAATGGGATTGACAGTCAAGGAAGAAACCGTGGATGCTACTACCGCTATTTCCACCATTGACGTTCCTGCCACGGAGAGTGAGATCCAATTGGGCGTTTCCATGGCAGTGCGCGACGAGAATGAAGACATTTCCGCTTTCATCCAAAGGACTTGTGTGTGGTGTGCCCGGTCTCGCAACACCACTGGAACTACACCACGGGATGTTCTTGAATTCCTCGTGCGAAGTCCAGGGATTTGGTTACATGCCTTTCAATACTCGTTCCAAGATTCCAACGGAGAGGCAACACATCGATTCCGTTGCGCTACACCAGAATGGGTTTACAGTTAACATTAACACTCTCTCAAGTTCCACCTCCTAGATATAATGCCACAAGAACAAATCTACTGGTATTAGACAATACTCTAGTTGTAAAATAACTTGCTGCATTTACTTCTGCCTCAACTACCGCCCAAAGGGACACCAATTTGATTTTGCCGTTTTCCTTGTCGCAAGGACCCGCTTCCGTGGACACTTTAACTTTCCAATCGACCTCTGTCCTTGTTACATATCCTTCAGATTTTCTACTTCATTCGCCAAGTAGGTTAATCGATCCTTCAAAACCCTTAAGGCTGACATGACAATTTCATCGGCATCCATCGATCCAGTCGTCTCGACATTAAAAATGAATTTGTCCGTCGAATGTTCAATCGTCACAAAGTCATCATCTTCCTTTCGTTTCTTTAAACTATCTTGATGAAACTTTAAATCTTCGGTAAAGGTGGAAATGTCCCAATAATTGTCGACCGCTTTGATACTCCCCGTGACATCATCCAGTTCCAATATTCGATCGGGACATACATCAATCAATTCTTGTTTTTGTTCCATGGTCAATGTCGCCACTTGTCCTTCATTCACAGTGACAATGGGCCAAAATCGATACGTGGCAACCGCCACTGGTGACCACTTGGCATGTTCTTTGGCAATCCCCATTCGAGCCACGGCCTTGAGTTTGAGTTTTTGTCCCGGTCCCATTTTGACAATGGCAATGCCAGCATCTTGAGCCTCATCTTGTTCATCTTGACTTAAAAAGTGCGCGGGTGCCACCAATTCATTGTTGGATCGCAAATCTTGTGATGTCACGGTAAGGGGAGCTAACAAATCTTCTTCATTCCGGTGTTGCATGGCCTCATCAAAACTCACTTCCAATTCAAATTCGACCGAGCAACGGGGACATCGTTCATAACAGACACATTCCCGATGCGATAAAAAGGGTCCATTACAATCTCCACCTCTAATAATGAATACACCCAAAAAGCGTCGAGCAGAGTCCGAGTCAGAGACTGATATACAACAACAACACCAAGAACAACATAATTTGCAGATGGTCTTCTCTCCCCTTGAGACTTACTTTATAGAATCGGGTAGTTGATATCGAATGGGAATAAGACCCAATCGATGAGCTATATACTCATCATTAAGAACCGTAGTATTTTCATGAAACTCGACTAGATCAATGGCCAGGGTAGGAACTTCGGCAATCATAATCCGTCGCAACGTATTGGCCATACTTGTATCGGTTTCGCTCAAGATGAATTTGATTTCATGCGGTGCCATGTGCAAGATTTGAACCTTGGGGAAACGTTGGTGCGGCATGGTATTGTTGTGAGTATTAATATAAAGCCGAGGTCGGTGAAGGAGTGTGTGGTGGGATGAGGGATGCAAAAGTGGGAAATGGAGGTGTTAATTACTGTAAATCAATCCCAATCCCAAGCCAAGAGGTAACGCGTCACAAGCCCTTGGCATCATTGTCGATTTTCAAGCAATCGTACCTCGTCCTGCATAGTGGCGTGCGGACGGTGGACAATTTCCGGTATGAACGTTACGACGTACAGACCGAACCTACGGTACAAATACTAGTTGTTAGTACTATTCACACTACCGCTACTGTCAATGCAGAGATAGCCTTACAGTTAACTATGGCTCAATGAAAGCAGCTAATGAGATAAATAACTCATATAGAAGAGGGATGTGTTCATGTCTATTTCCTATTTGTAACAAAATTGGCTAAAGATCAATCAAAGTTATTTGACGCCATTTGGCCACACCCTCTGTAGTGCCAGGGGTCGTCATGAACAGGGCAGCTTGATCGGCAACAAAATCGGGAGGAGCATCAATAGCTTCTGGAATTGGTTGGCTACCATAAAATTTGCTAAAATGAGGTTCGCAGACTGGACCTGGAAACATCCATTCCCCCGGAGGCAATTCCAAGACTTTTCGGGACAAGGCCAATAGATTCATATATTCCTCACTACGTTCCATAATGGCAATACAGGCCTGAGACCATACTACCTTGCCCTCTTGGTACATGGCCAGACATGATTGAGGCAGAAATCGACAGGGGACTTTGCCAGATCCCTTGAGACCATGTAGAAGCTTGTCACCAAGTTCTGATACCTCCCTTTGTGTCTCGCAACGAATACTTCCAATCACTGTAATGTGCGGCACAAATGGCGCACTGCTCCCCTCTTGAGTATATTTCATGGATAATTTGGCAATTTCTTGTGCTAATTGTTTTCGCATTGACAGTGGAGGAAGGAGCCATAGACTCAGATAGAGACATCCCATGTCTTGAATTCCTTCGAGTAAATGCGATCCTGGATAGTACTTGAAGATCGAAGGATAATCCGTAATCGAAAACGACCTTGGTCGATGTCCAGCCAATGGTGTGTCCAAGGCAGAAAATAAGTTGGAGGATTGCACTCGACGATGCGATACATTGCGATGGCCAATGCTTTCTGTCACCGTATTGATGGATACATTCTTCAAAAGCTTTCTCAATCGTTCTTCCAATTCCAGTTGCTCTTTTTGTTTCAATTCTTCTTGTTCTTGTTCTTCTTGTATTGTCTTCATCTTTTTGTCGTTCTTTTATGTTTCATGTCCTTGTCGACAATGACGGAATGGCGTTGACGACAAACGTGCAGGGTACGTTTTCCGTTTTTCCGATGGGAATCGGGACAAGAATGATACTGTAGGATGGAACGGAAGAAAGACAGACGAGACATCCTTACGGTCACAATCTGTGGGCACAGACGACGGATCTTGATAAATATTTATACCCTTTGTAAATGCAGTTTTTTTCCTATTCCCAATTGCAACATTTGCATATGGTTGCCCTACCGACTAGTCACCACGCTACTTGTAAACAAAAAGGAAAAACGCTGTAGTTGTGGTGTCAGTAGTCCTTGTGCAACAACGACAACAAGCAAAGGAATATGACAACGATCAATGAGAATGACATCCAACTTCTTTCGTTAGTGGAGAATCCTATCGAGAATGAATTTCATGCCCACCAAATCGAACAAGTTCCTGCTTCGCCGCCTCGTCGATCGAACTTTTGGCAGGGACTCTTTCAACGACGCCGTGGAGGCAGTAAAAATGAGGAAGAAGAGGATTTGGAAGGTTCCGCTTTGTTGGATTCTTGTCCTGATTTGAAATTCGATTCTCGTCGAAAAGATGATGAAGAATTAGATGACTATTTCGATGTTGAAGGAAGTTCATCCAATCGAGGGGCGAGGCTTTTGGCATCAGACGATTCGGAAGAGGATGACGATGACGATGATTCCGACATGAATGGCAATGTTTGGAATGTCCACTCATCGGCGCCTGCACCCGAGGCAAATGGCGCTGCCAACAACGAAAGTGATAGCGATGATAATGATGATGACGACGAGGACGACGATGATGATGATGAAAGTGGCGACGAGGAGGACGAGGAAGCGAACGAGTCACTCCACGAACCAATAAGGTATCAACCACCCCAACTTGCTGCAACTAGTCCCATTCAACCCCTTCGAAAATTCTTGCAACGCAGTCAATCTGTGAGCTCCAATTCGTATTACAGTGACAATCGATCGGGTGATGGAGATGATGGCTTGACTGTGGATACTAGCAATCGCAAAAACATTCACGGCAGAATTGAGGGATTCGGTAATGAACCTCCCCGCTCCCCCACCCAAGGTACTGAGCCACTACCAACTGCCCGCAAGTTACGACAACGATTATTGGATTTGACTTCTGCCTATCGCATGCGAAAAATGGCTATAGGCACCGAAGAAACTCTTCAACGAAAAACCTGGATAGAACGATTTGATGATGTCGTGGACCGAGTATTGCCCCCCGACCCAGAATTGGATGGATACATTGATGCTTTTAAGATTGCTGGACAAGCAATTGTCGTAAGGCCCCACGAGGAGGGAAGCGACCCAGAGGACGACCATGCGATTCCTCCGAAGCATTTAGCCAAATCGTTGAGAGAACCTCCCGTCATCAATGTTCGACCCCCAGCGCGTGGCAGGGGGGACATCATTAGCCATCGTCGAAAGGCATTGGGCACTATCGATGATGCCTCTTACATTATGTACCTCGAATGCGAGCTTCAGAATAAGGAATTGGAGTTAAATTCATGGAAGCGAAGGCTCAAGGAATTGGAGGCAGAAGTTCATCGCCTCAAGGGTCTTCGAGACGAAGATGACGATGAGTCACAAGGATCATCCTCCGATAGTTCCAACGGTGAACAAAAAGATCCGGGAGAATCTGAAATAGAATGGCAAACTGGTGTGGTGGAAGAAGGAGTCTTGATTGACGTGGAAAGTTCTCCACAAAATGCACGGGCGGATCAGGAAAAGGTCAACACACAAAGCAAGCTGTCTGCTCCCGCAGAAGCAGCAACTTTTGTAATATCTCATGCACCAGATGGTCCCAATGGCGACGAGGAAGTTGCATACAGTCCTTTACCCTTAGAGAAAGGTGAAACAAAGAACAACGATAGTTGTGATGGCGATTGTGATTTCTTTCCTGTGCTTTCATCAAAAAATCGTGAGTCTGCAACCATGTGGATGGATGACAAACCCTCAACCGCACCGACAGATCCTTCGTCACCAATCAAGGTAGGCCCCAGTGAAATTGGTGATAACGATGGCGACGACGACGACGACGACGACGACGATGATGATGATGATGGTGAGGAGGAAGACCAGGTTGAGGAAGGAGAGGACGACAAGGAAGAGGAGGAGGAGGACGACGACGACGACAAAGACGAAGAAGAGAGTGAAGAAAAGACCAAAGGCGACGACTTTGTGCCGCGGGAAGAAGGGTTATTAATCACCCTTGACGATCCTACCATGCCAACCTCCACGGCAGAGATGGGAGTTGCAATCGTTTCGGATGATAACGAGGGTAGTGAAAACCATCAATCGAAAAGCGATGACTTGTTGGTCCTTGATAGAAGTACCAACTCTTCTATCATCAAGGAGCCACAACCTGATGACCTTCCCATCAAGTTGCAAAGTGACGTCGCATTAATCGATTTGGAATCGTAGAATTAGCAATGAAATCAAGACTCTACCGTGCACACGAGTGGCCTTGTTTCACGCGGAAACTAGAGCCACGAGAGACCACATGGAAGAACTTCCAGCGGAAACATCAAAAGTGACTTTTTGAATTATTAATCGTCATTATTAAAGTTATTGCACTCTTTAACTCACAGTCAATTAGGGTTTCACTACCATTTCCCAATCGGCAATGGCGGAAATATTTGGTTTTCGAATGACTAGCACTTTGGCATTGGAATCATAGGTAAAGCCCAAGGCGGTGGATCCAATATCTACCGAATTGGGTGCCACTTGGACACCCATGACAATGACACGTTCAATAATGTAGGCATCGGTCAAGGTATCGACATGACCTGCCCATCCAGCGCCAAGGTCCACCACATGTTTGATCGTGGCCGATGGCCTAGTAAAATCTGCGGTAAACGTGGCAATGGCATATTCGGCCTTTTTCTCATGGTCGAAGGTTTCTTCATCGTCCATGTAAATGGAACCCGTCGCTTTCATGGAGCTATCCAAGGCAATGTATAGTGTGTATGGATCCTTGAACATCATATGGGTACTACGACGGAGTCTCAACTTGCGCGCAATGATGGATCCACCACGTTGAAAGACTGGGATGGTATCGATATCACTGGGAACGGTAATTTCGTTGTAGGTACCAGGTGTCCCACTATCTGACACCAACAGGAGTGTTTCCGCATCGTACCAACGATCATCGGTTGGGAATTTGACGGCTGTTTCCACCACACCGGGGGCTGTGACTGGCTTGACGAGCAGATCTGAGCCTACCAAGTATTGATCGTCCACAGCAAAAAGACTTTCAGCCTTGGGATAATGCATCCACATTGTTCTATAACAAAGAGTTTGGGAGGTGTAAGAAGCTGTTCCCTCGATACAATTTTCTGGCATGCGTACGGTACGTACCTCATGATTGGCATTCCAGTTCGTGCCGCTTCCGCGAATACTGTATACCAATAGGGCAGCAATGCATACCGTGCCATGGCAGCCTTGCGAAGTCGAACCATGGTTTCCTCACCGAACATCCAAGGTTCACGTCGTTTCGCATCGTGGTGGGCATGACCTCGAAAGAAGGGGGTGTAAGCTCCCGCTTGCATCCATCGCGTCATCAATTCGGCATCGGTATTACCAAAGAAACCACCGACATCTGCCCCCACAAATGAAATAGCGCCAACATTCAAACTTAGCAACATGGGGGATGCAATGGCTAGATGGGACCACTCGGCCGCATTATCTCCGGTCCAAATGGCTCCATAGCGTTGAGTTCCCGCAAAGAAGGATCGACTAAGAACAAAGGGACGAACATTTTCGCCCTTGTTGCGACGGATTAATCCTTCATTGGTGGATCGATGGAATAGCATCCCATACAAGTTGTGCCACTCGCGATGTTCTTCCCCTCTAAGATTGCGCAAATCTTTTTGCATTGATACTTCTGGTCCGTTGAAAACGGAAGGTTCATTCATGTCATTCCATGTGAATAGCGATGGTGTGGATCCCTTGTATTTGTCGTAGGCGAATTGATCGGCCCACCAGCTTCGGGCCTTGGCATCGGTAAAGTCCAAGTAGGAGGACGAGCCTGGCCAACACCATCCATCATAATCTTTCTTGCCGTCCTTGTCCTTGATGTACAGTCCTTTGGATGTCGATTCTTTGTGAATATGGTAATTGTCATCCCGTTTAACATGAGGATCAATAATCGTTACCATGCGTCGGCCTTGAGACCAGAGCTTTTCTTGCATATCCTTGGGATTGGGAAAAAGTTTGTGATCCCAAGTAAAGTATCGTTTGCCATCCGTGTGTTCAATATCCAGCCACAAGACGTCATAGGGATAATCCAACTCCTCAAATTTGCTGTGAACTTGATAGACGTCTTGTTCATCCTTGTAATTCCAGCGGCATTGATGATATCCGAGACTAAACATGGGTGGGAGAGCCGCTAGACCAGTCAACTTGGCATATTGACGGTAGAATTCCAGAGGTGTGGGACCAGGAATGAAAAAGACATCAATAATTCCACTCTCGCTGATCCAGTGGGATGTCTTGCCACCATGAAGGGGCTCGTCTTGAATGTCCACAAAGGTTTCGGATGGATTGAACCAAAACACTCCGGCAGTTCCAGTTTTGACGCTTTGACTGACAATCAAGGGCACGGCACCATAGAGAGACATGGGAACATCCAGATCGTATTCAAAGACATCGAGGTTGTACAAACGAAATGGATCCGCATATTCGGCTCCTTCTCCCGCCGTGTTTTTAAGCATGGTAGCAGAGGCATGCTCGGGAAGTCCAAAGAGAGCTTTGGAATGAGGAAAGGCAATATCTGCCCCCACACTCATGGGACCATAGGGTTTACTATCCTTGTGAGATTGAAAGTTTTCTTCCCATAGCCCTTCTCGATCGAGTTCGACTTCGGTTAGTTTGCGATGATCTTCCTCATCCACTTTTCGTTCTTCTCTTGTTCCATCCGCATAAATGGCCAGACCATCTTCCCAATATCCCACAATTTCCTTTTCTTGTTTGGGCTCTTCGGGTGTATCTTGCGCCTCTGAGTCCTGTTGTTGGTCGTCCTTCTCTTGTTGTTTTTGGGTGGAGGATTCATCATCCTTGTTGCGTCGAATTTCAAAGTGAGTCAATTGTTGTTCTCCCCAAGTGATGATGGGTCCTGCAGCAAGATCAGCTTCCCGATACAAAAAGGCAGCAAATGGTTCTAATCGTAACAAAAGGAGCATACCATGTTCACCCTTTTTGTCCCCATATTGGAGAGCCATGTGATTGTCTCGATCGGCCGGATCAATCACTTGACTCAAGGCAGCATCACCCGGACGGATCCATTGAGCGTGTTCGGCAGGAGTAATCGTTTCGGTGGAAAGGACCAATTCATCATAGGTAACTCGAGCCTTGTCATGGGGTGTTCCATTTTGTTGATACAGTTCCGTCACACGCACTCGAACTAGGCCATCGGAGAGGGCATAAATAGCAAATTCCAATGTTTCTTGGCGTCGCGTCGATGTTTCGGTAGCCGTATTGACCAAACGACCCGTCAATTGGGGGTCTGGACCCCGAACAAAGGGATCCTTGCTTCCTCCCTCGCCGGAGGAACCACCCAACAGTCGATCTTGAAAGGTCTTCCATAATCCTCCATCTGGTTTCTTTTCGGGTTCGACCGTGGGAATATGAAAATGAACCGAATCTTCTTCAATCTTGTACTTGTAAAGATTGGCAGAATGTCCTCCGCGATGGCGACGACAAAAGGATGTTTGGGCACAAGTCCGAAACTTGCTTTGATCGACCGCCATGGCCACGGATGACCCGACAAAGACGAGGAGAATGCTCCACAACTTCATGACTCTTTATGGTGTTTGTTGTGTTGTAGGACCACCCGTAGTGTTGGTTGGTTGGTTGGATGCTTGGATGGATGCTGGTTGGATCGTCCAGGGTCAACAACCTCGGTCATAACAGCAATGGTTATGCCCCTTGTCGGGCAACATCATCGTCGATCGAGAATCGATCGCGCCGATTCCAGTCCAAGATTTTTCACTAGCGGTACAAGGTACGTTAGTACCATCGATGGATATGGTAGGTGACAGTGTAGGTAGATATATGTGACATGTCACACGCACCAATGCCGGCATATGGTGGTGTGAGATGATCACCACGACTCGGCAAACGTCATTTTTCCCGCCTTTTGGGTGAAAAAGATCGCGGTGGCCAAACAAATCGTCCTACAACTTGCAACCACGTTCACGTCGTCATCACTTTTTCGATCCTTGGACTTGTACCTGGGTCGTCTTGAAAGTGAATACTTGCCATCCATTGCGGTCGGTATCTGTATTTACATTCACATTCACTCTTTGTCCCATCATTGACAATTGTGTGTGTCTATAACACCATGGGTCCCAAAGAAGTCTATCTGATTCTTTACAACGTTTGCGCATGTGTCGGGTGGAGTGTCGTCTTGGCCTTGGCTCTGAAAACCTTGGCGGCGGGAGTCCCTCAAGATGGTCTCACCGAAGCCTTGTCCAATGTCTATGCCACTGAAGGACTTGCCACCTTTTTGACCTATTCGCAAACGGCAGCTCTTTTGGAAATTGTCCATGCGGCTTTGGGATTGGTCCGATCACCCGTCTTGGTCACGGCTATGCAAGTCGGATCACGAATTGTGGCCTTGATTGCTGTCAATGGATCTCTCCAAGCTCAAAGTAAGTACAAGTACCGTACTATTCCATATACAAGAAGGAATAATCATGTTTCCATCCAATCAGGTTGCATCGACACCATCATCCATTTTACCATTCTCACGCACTCTCTCACCATTTTTCATTCCTATTAGATCAATGGGGAGCTGGTGTCATGATTTTGTCCTGGTCTATTGTGGAAATCTTTCGATACATGTTCTACTCGGCTGCGCTAGTCACTGGGGATGCTACCAAGAAAACTCCCTTTGCTCTATTTTGGCTCCGATATTCCTTGTTTGCTTTTCTTTATCCCACGGGAATTACCGGTGAATTGACCGTCTTTTTCAAAGCAGCGGCCGACGCCAACTTTCCCGGTGAGGCCTATGGATCAGGTCTAGCTTCGTTGGTCAATTTCACTTATGCGACTCTTCTACCCATCGTCTATTTCTTTGGATCACCCTTTATGATTCTCAACATGGTCGGGAATCGTAACAGTGCTTTTAAGAAGCGATTTGCCAAACCCCCTCCACCACCGCGTGGTATTTCCTTCCCCGTCGATGAAAAGGGGGAACGCTCCTCGACCAATGTCAACAAGGAAATCTTGGCCGCTGCGGTGGGCGCCGTCAATCCCGACAAGGCTGAGAAAATCCGATCGGCGCGGGGATATCGCTTTACCTATGTCAAGCATCTAGTGGGACTCGTCGAAGAACAATGCCAATCACCCGAAGATTGCTTGAAAATTGCTCAAGCCGGATTGGACAAGGCCTACGAATTATTTGAATTTATTGCTCCCGACGGAACCGCCCTCAGTGTCAAGGAGGCCATGGCCGCCAAGACGACGGAAAAGTTTCATACCGGATTTATTCGTGGAGAGGGTACTCAACAGGCCAATGGATTAGAAATCCCCTACAAGGGAAAAACACTACGGGGTGAAGAGCTCAAGGCCCAAGTTCAAAAGTGGGTCGATTATGGAACCATTGAACCCAGTGCCGGAGAGGCCATTATTGGATGTGTGGATAATCCCAAATGGTGTGAACTTTCCGACAAGTACTTTGTCTTGTTGGGAGCTGGATCGGCCATGGGTCCTCTCCATGTCTTGTTGGCTCTAGGAGCCAATGTCATTGCCGTTGACTTGGATCGACCCTTTATTTGGAAACGCCTCATTGAACTGACCAAGAAAAGTAGCGGCAGCATTACCTTTCCCCTCAAGGACGATCAAAAATCACTCAAGACAGATGATGATCTATATGCAAGTGCTGGATGCAACTTGTTTACTCACACGCCCATGATCCGAGATTGGTTGATGGATTTGTACCCCGGCAAGGCATTTACTGTGGGAAGTTATGCCTACTTGAATGGAGCCCTGCATGTCCAAGTCTCCCTGGCCATGGATGCCATTACCAAGGATTTGAGTGAAAAGCGACCCAACACTAGTCTTGCCTACCTCTGTACCCCAACCGATTTGCATTTGGTCCCCGAAGAAGCCTTTCGAGCGGCCGAAGCCAATTATAAGGAATACTCTTCGAAACCACTCTGTAAGTGCAACACCCACAAACGAACGCTGTCTTGTTTGTTTCGACCAATTCGATGAATCTCACAAGTATATTGATCGATTTTATGGTACTTTCTATTCTAGGCGCAATTATGACCCTACTCAGTCAAGGAAAGTTTCTTCGAAAGAATGCTCGCAAAGTGGTGTCGGGTAAAGGTGGCGACTATTACTTGATCAATGGAGTGAGTGTAGCCCAAGGTCCCAACTACATTCTGGCCAAACGTATGCAACATTGGCGCGCTGTCGTTGCCCGCAGCAAAGGTTGCATTGTCTCGTCCAACATTGCCCCTGCTACTTCGACCGTGTCGGTCATTCAAAATCGAACCTTTGCTTGGGCCTACGAAGGCATGCCCTATTTCAAACCCTATGAAATTTTTGCTCCTGAAACATCCAATGCCGTCATGTCGGGAATTCTCTTTGCCGATTTGAATAATCCCAAGAGTTCGGGTAATCCCAAGACACCACTCAGCAACCCCAATCAACTCTTTTCGTACGGATCATTCAACGGAGGCAATTGGCGCTGTGCCTATGAGGTGGACAGTATTGGAGAAACCAGTGTTTTGATTTATTTTTCAAGAATCGCAGATCCCTACATCGCGGTGGGATCGGTAGCAGCATTGGCCATTGGTGCCAAGGTTCTTGGTTTGGTGTAACCATTCGTCTCACATAACTAAAATAAAAAAGCAGAAATGAATGGAATCATGTTTTCTCTAGTCTTGAACGTGTCACCGTCATTGGGACTTAAATGGAACAATGGGTACACGGCTGCCTCTGGAAATTTGAAACCTGTCTCCTCCCACCTTTCCATCACGAGCAGGTTGGAGGTGATCTCTGCCAAGGACTGCTCTCGGTAATGCAGATGGGTTCTTTTGCTTGCGATGGATGAGTCTACGGTATTACTAGTAGCACTGCATCCAAGAAGGCCAATCCGGGAAACCATTGCATTTATAATTCTCTTTTGGAACATCCTCGTCAACGATAAAAGCAGGATCATGATTGCTGCTTATTACAAAGAAACCTGGTCGTTCTCGATGATACTGCATGCAGTTGGCAATGCATTAACGCTAGTACCATGTTTTTGTTGCGAAACATGGAGGCCATTGAGCTTGCTTGCATTTGTCCGCAAGAATGATGATCATAGATTCCATGCAACGCCAATCCAACAAGGAGCGATCCATGTTGAAGAATCGTTGTTGTGTATCATAACTTCGCATGGATCCGGATTGGGGAGTATGCCGGTGGAAAGCATGCGTGTTCGGATCAAACCTGTTGAGATCTCGCAAGGAAATAATCCGTCGTCGAAGTTTGCTTTGTTGGCAACAACTCCTAATCCACTATCAGACCATAGGCATTTTGGTCGTGCTTTCCTGACTAGAAATTACTGTTATAATGACACTTTGAATCAGCGAAGGAGATGATATCTGGTAACGTCAATGGAATAGTTCACTGCCAATCACTGCAGTGAAGGCATGCACTATACACATGGCTGAAGATATCCAGTGCTGGTATCATGGCGAATTCTCGAGGCTATGATAACGAAACATGCTCCATTTTGATTTATTGTTGTTGAAAACTGCCCCACCAAAAAACTGTTTCTGTTATGGTATCATGTGGTACGTTGACAAGTACCAGTTGTTGAAGGCAGGTACCGGGTCCCAGGTATCCTGGAAAGATTTCACTAGATAATTGCCGAACCTTCTACTTCCAAGCGGTACTTTTTGCAACGCCAAAATCTCTATCTTGGACACATGGATGCACGATTGCTCGCCAATGCTCGAGGGGCTGTGAGTCCCATTTCTAGGCAATTAAGTTTTAGATCTGCTCCTGGAACCTGGGACAAAATTCGGCCTGTGAGCGAAAGGCGTCTCTTGCGTCGGATCTGCTCATGGTCGATTCTAAAACATGTATCAGCATCCAAATGGCAATCATCTCTTGACACTTGTGGGTGTGAGAGGCAGGAGTAGCATCACCCGCACCATGATACCCCCATTGATGGATCAGACAAGCAGCGAGGTTATTATGTCAAGCAATACAACGAACGACTGGGAAGTGTTGTTTCGAGGGAACATAAGTTCTTGGCAACGAGCAACGCACGCTCCACTACGGATTGAAATGTTAGAGCACATGTAAGTGGTGCGGTTTGTTGTTGTTCTTGGTCCCACCCCTGCTTGGTTTTCTATTTGCTTCATCACAAGCAACATTCTGCTCACAAGGTTGTTGTTACTTGCAAATTTCAAATCACCAAAAGCATCAAGGTAATGACGGTAAGGAGCAGGCGAAAGACACCTGAATGGCTCCGCAAGATACCTCGCATGGCAAGACAAGTTGAAGTGGTACTCTTTCGAAGGGCCCGTTCATTGGAAGCCTTTATGGACATTTCCACGCTGGATGAACGAGTGGTAAAAGTAGTTGCAATGTTTTACCGACAAGCAGTGAAGAGAGACAACTCTAACGCGCGAAGGAGCGTCCCAAAGTAAAACGGCCGCCTGCACCTCAAGAGTTGGGGGGTTGCCACTACCAGCCAGAGCAAGCAATCCATCATCAGCATGGTGGCACATTTATATTCACATGAGTTATGCATAGCTCCGCGGCGGTCTTGCTGACTGACATGGGCTGCATCAGGGGAATATACTTACTATATAATAATGATAACTCAATGATTAGTAGTACTAGGGGGGAAGCCCGGTATTACTGCCTACTTACTTCCACCATAAAATGAGGTAACAGTCAATGTTGCTTCGGGTTGTTGTTACAGTTAGTTAGTGATTGACAACTTTCGATGACTATAGCTATCCTTTAGGGTTAGGGTTCCATCACATTCGATTGTGCGGATGTCGGGGGGCTAAAGAGTGTGCACCAGGTCATATGTGTTACTTGCACCGATGTCACTCACCACGGGGAAGGCTACCGGTATGTACCCATGGTACCACCGTGTACCTGGTACAATTGCAACGGCATGAGCAAACGATTTCCTACTGAACGTACTGGTACCAGGTACGGCATTTTTCATTTCATGGGTGGCATCGATGGATGTACCTAAGATGAAGTTGTGCGTTCATAATCTGTCATTTGTTCTTTTGTTTCGAATCCACGATTGTTCCCGTCTTGTTTCCTTTCCTAGACTTGTATTTCCCGCGGCGGCAGCCTCATCTCTTCGTGGGCAACCATCATTCCTGACTCCTCGCGGTGGCAACCGTCACTTTTCCACATCACGGAAAATGTCATCAGCGGCAACGACCGATGAATCTTCTCAGAGTCCATCACGCTTTTGGAAGAAACTCGATTCTCCTTCGGCCCAACGTAACAAGGAGCCTATTTGGAACATTCTTTCTCAAAAAGTTTTCTCTGGGACACCAAATCGGCCTCTGCACATTCTTCAAATCGCCGAAGGCAGTGGTGTCCATGTGAGTCATTTTGCCGAAAGATTAGCATCCTCTACCGAAGAAAAGTTTCTATGGTATCCTACCGATTGTGACCTGGCGTCTCGTGCATCGATTGCGGCGTATATAGAAGACGAACAATTATACCAATTGGGAGTGCAACCACCCTTGCCCTTGACTTTGGATGCCAATGGGATACAAGAGTCTTCCACTACGGCTACGATTGCCGCTGCACCACTTGACTTGATTCTTTGTATCAACATGATTCATATTTCTCCATGGGATGCTACATTGGGTCTGATGAAAGTGGCTGCGCAACTGTTAGATGAAACTGGTGCTCTGTTTTGTTATGGTCCTTATAAGGAAGGGGGCACAGCGGCGGCATCAAACTTGTAAGTATCGTCATGACAAACGATGATACAACTACGGTGACGTTGATACTAACGTTGCCTCATTTTAAAAAATCCTTTTCTTGTTCTTTCAGAGCATTTGATCAGAATCTCAAATCTCGCAATCCAGCTTGGGGAGTCCGCGACTTGGAACAGGTTTGCCAAGCTGCATTGGATCAAGGATTGGAACTGGTAGACAAGGTGGATATGCCAGCGAACAATCTTTGTTTGATTTTTCGAAGAAAGTAACAGTCCTAGTAAGAATGAAAAACTTGATGAGAGTTTGTGGCAAGGGCGACGGGGTGCAATTATCTACAAGTTGCCGAACCCGTGAATGGCATCAACACGATTGAAGTCAAATGTCTTTCGATGGATCATGATTACTCCATCCAACAAAATGTGTAGGATTATGCCCCTTATTGCAGCCTTTGAAGGGAGATTTGCATACCAAATGCGATTGACAGCGACGGGTACAGGAATGCGCAGACGACAACGGATAGCATAAGTAGTATGTGCAACCCTTGTTCAAACTGTGTTGCGAATTTGCTGCTGCTGGCCTCTTCACTGTCAATCGTTTCTGGGAGGCATGCACTTGCTAACAAAGCGGTGACACGGCCTACCGTACTCCTCGTGACGAACCAAAATACTTGCTTCACAGTCGAATGACCCACAAACAAATTATTTCTGCACGGACAATCTCATTCGGCTTCACCAAAGAAAAGTCTCCAAAGTCCCTCATGCTTGATGACACTCGATTCTCCTACTGTCCAAACCAACTCTTCATGTCCAGTACTATTGGCTTGAACAAAGATTTGACGACAGTGTTCTTGGTCTCAACCATGCATCACTGATTTTCCTTCCAGAGCATTGATACAGAATCATCTTGAGCAGTCTACTAACAGTAAAATACCAAATACCGTACCAGGTATATCATCATATAGGTGTATCTTGCACCGCCTCATCCAGTGTGACAAAGTTTCGGCGCAATGAAGGCCATTTTTTGGTATGTTGGATATCTGTGTCGAAATTTTGAACAGCAAAGTCCATTATAATAATGAAAGAAATCAAACGTATTTTAACGGAAAATAGCCACCCTCTATCGAAGAAACCGCCCAATTGTTGATGTTTATTTAAGCACTGTTCTGCGTTACGAGGTTCCTAGCTTCTATAACGAAACGTGACAAGAGCCGACTTTCAGTAGGACCGGGTACACTTATACTGGAAAATTTAACGGACGGAACGCCACATGCCTTGGGTCACACATCTTGGCTTGCGTTGAGAAGCTATTTGCTGATACTAACGTTAGTACATTTTATTTAGTCGCCCTCCCTTATCGTTCGAAGTAGCTGTACTCGGGGACGGCCACGAATTGATTGCCATCTCCAATTTCTGGCATATTAATTTGTACGAATCCCGTTTCAAAGTCGGAAGTGACGAGTAAAACGATCATATCACAAGCACGGTGTTTGGCAAACCCTCTCTGGATCACTGTACATGGTACTTGCTCATAAAAGAGTCAAAGCTCACACAGTTTATTGCGGACACATCTTACTGGAATGTATCAGCATCGCAATAACACAAAGCTTTCCATGACGAGCGCCTCTGGGATGACTTCCATAGACGACACACTTTCAAATAATGATATTGCCATGAGTCAAAGGAATGCTTTGGAAGCATTGTTTCGGCAAGACACGAATTGGCAGGGACCATGGCACACTCCACATCGACTGGAAATGTTAGAGCATGTGTAAGTTGCATGCATCTGCATCATAATAAATTGTCGAACAGAAACCTCACGATTTTGTTTCACCGTACACAGACATACAATTTTGAAAATGAGGAGCAGGCGAAAGACACCAGAATGGCTTGACAAATTACCCCGTATGGCGAGACAAGTTGAAGTCGTTCTGTATCGAAGAGCTCGTTCCTTGGAAACCTACAGGAATAAGTCAACTTTGGATCGACGGGTGCTCAAAGTCTTTGCCATGTTTCAAGTAATCCACAGTCGACAAAACAACCAACGCTATGATCACGCAGTGCGACTCCGAAATCTTCCGCAGTCGAGTTGATATACTGCGTCAATGATCTACCTACACTACTTCCGTTCAATCTATATAGAGATGCTCGAGCGAGCTCACCATAACATAAGGGAACACCACTCCCCATTTTGATGTCTAGCCATTAGGTGGCCGCAGATAGCCCCCGAAGCATTATAAAAGCAAAACTTTCCCCATAGCTAAATAGTTTTATATAGAGGAAACATCGTCATTTGCTTACTGTATCATGATATGTCGTGTTCCCCCAGGTTTCAACTGAAAGTTTCCTTGGAGGATGCACGTGACAACACTGCTGGTAGTGCGTAATGACCACGTTTCTCTCTCGCGAGAAAATACATCAATGCACCTGGCTTGCTTGACTGTCCAACCGGAAGAAACAGTTACAAGGAGATGATGTTGTTTTCAATCCAAGAGGAGAACGAGGACGAGGATACTCGGACTGAAATTACACGACCGGGTCGCCGATTTTTCCGCAATATATCCCTGGCGCTGTGCAGGGTTTGCAATCTCGTTCCATGTCTGATTTTTGAATCGCCTCCCTCGATACGGTATTTTGCCATGCAACTTTTTGGTCAGGACTCGACTCCCAAATGTGCCAGTCAGATGGCGCACGCGGTTGATCCCACGGAAGTTGGTCGTGCGTGCGTAGCACCGGTCGAAGTACTGACGGAGTGTCACAGCAGTCGGCTGCTGGAAACCTGTTGTACGTTGTACAGGTATGCCTTGTACCAGGTACCAGGTATGATACCAAGTGCCCGGCTACTTGGTACGCCGAATCCAGTTTTGGCGCGTCCCACACAGCGGCCCGGAAGCCAAGGTAGCAAAATCTCCCACCAAAGCAACGAGTCATTTTTGTTAACTGTCGAAACTACTTGACAGAGTGAAAGAGCAATAGAGATTCATATCTACTCAAGTATAACATGAGAGTAGAAACACCACAAATACTCTGGAATAGTGACGGCGACAAGGGCAAGAATGCACCGTTGTATTCCGTGGCGCTGCAAGAAAGTGGTGTAGACTCGGAGGGAGTATTCACCCACGTTCTGGTTACCGCGGGCAATACACCAACGATCAACCTCTGGAGAGTATCCTTCACGGACAGCTCCAGCATCAACAGTACTGGCAATGGTGGTGGTAGTGGTGCCATTTTCCAAAAGGCTACCAAGCCTCTTACGCCGATAGAGTACTTGACGAGTTTGTCGCGCCATGATTTGCCCGTCAACACGGTGGCGTTCTCGCCCGATGGACTCCACTTGTTGACAGCGGGAGAAGCGGGAAGTATCATTATCTGGTCGGTGCCCACTAGTAAACGAGGCGGAGGCAACGGCCGACATTACTGGTCGACAGTGTCCAAGGAAAGTGATTTGGCGGTGAGGATCGTTGCTACGCATTGTGAAGGTGTCTGTGATCTTTCGTGGAGTACCGATTCCAAGCGATTTTGCGTCGGGACGATTGATTCCAATGTGCTAATCTATGAAGACAAGCACCATTCTATGAATCAGACCAGCCCACAACAACAAAAAGAAAGTGAGTGGCAACTCGTCTTTCGAAATGGCGAACACACTTCCTTTGTGCAAGGGGTGGCCTATGACCCTCAGGGAGTGTACATTGCCAGCATGGGCAGTGACCGCACGGTTCGTATCTTTCCCCGTAAAACGCCGCCAAAATCCAAGAAAAAAGTCCTTCGACCTGCCAATGCACCCCGCATTGTCTCTCCTCCTCACGACCATCAACAAAAAGTTGCCCAGTTGCTCACGGAACACAAGCTGGAAATGACAAAGACTAAACGGATTCAGAGACGTCTGTTACACGTGGATGATGATGGTGCACAAATTAAGCAGCGCCTCTTTGTGGATGAGTCCACTTGCGAATCATTTTTCCGACGACTGTGCTGGACAACAGACGGCTTGTTTCTAATCACACCATGTGCCTTGTGGCATCAAAATCAACACGATACCACGCCATCCTTCTCGACGTATCTTTTTGCTAGGCATCGATTTGACGAACCCTATAAAGTTCTGCCAGGGCTAGAAAAGGTATGTGCGATAATTGGTGTGTGATGATTGTTGACATGCGTTTCTCCCCTTGCTCATGTGTCCTTGTTTGTGTTTGTCAGCCATCGGTTGTTGTCCGTGCCAACCCAGTACTATATGAACTCCCCGAGTCCGCGCAAGAAGAATCCAAGGAAAATCAAGCCCTCCCTTACCGATCCATTTTTGCTGTACTCACTCTGGATACGGTCTTGATTTATGATACTCACCACGATCGACCACTGGCGGTGGCCAAAGGACTTCACTATGCTGGTTTGACGGATTGTTGTTGGTCCAAAGATGGACGTCACTTACTGGTTTCTAGTACCGATGGTTACCTCTCCATTCTTTCCTTTCAAGAGGGAGAATTGGGAAAGTTGTACCAGCCAGTACTACCGGTTGTGGTTACGCCACAACCGTCCACCGCCACTGTCATAATCTCACCCGAACCAACATTACCGGTTTCCGAGCCTGGTCCCGTTGTAGTGGTCGCACCTCCTACCAAGAAGCGACGAGTGACACCAATTCTTGTTGCCGCAACCAAACGAGCGGCAGAAGAGGTAGGCGAAGGTGTGCAAAACATGACCCTGGACACAACGACCACAGCAAAAAAAAAGAAGCGGATTCAACCAATTCTTGTCTCCAATCACGTGTAACACAATAGAAAGAATTATTAGGGGTTGTCTACTCTCAACTTTCCGTTCTATTAGGATGTATACTAATACAAGAGGTAATGCAAACTGAAACACGTTTGATGATGCAACAGGAAAGTTTACAAATCGTACATTTCCTTCACTAGACGACTAAACTCGTGACACGCTTCGGTAAGGTCACCGTTGACCACCACCGCATCAAAATTCTCTTGTTGTAATCCATACTCTACTTCACTCCGAGCATTGGCTGTACGTCTGGCCAAACTTTCTGCAGTCTCTGTTCCTCGTCCAACCAATCGTTCCTCGAGAACCTCCAACGATGGAGGAGTAATGAAAATATACTTGGGTTGCAGACGGTCCGATTCCATTCGCTTGATATTCTTCACTCCTTGGACATCAATGTCCAGTAAACATCGTTTCCCTTTGATTTGTACATCTTTTAAGGATGACCAACTGGTTCCATAATAATTCCCATGAACTTCTGCATGTTCCAAAAATTCATTGTTTCGAATGGCTTCTTTCATGGTATCCAAGGGGACAAAGTGATAATGAACTCCATCAATTTCACCAACTCGTGGGGACCGTGTCGTATGTGAAACGGTAAATTCAAAATGATTTTGTCCGCCCAGTTCCTCCATGAATTTGGCAATAATAGTACCTTTGCCTACCCCACTAGGCCCACATACAATCAAGGGGTCGAGAACCATTTTGTCATCGGATGATTGATGTAAAGTAGATAACGGTTCCGCTAGAACTCTTAAGGAACTTGGTGTTCGTGTCCGCCATACTGCCGACTTGGACATTCTTCCCGCCATTGATGCCCTGGAAGGTCGAACCAATGCATGAACTTGAGAATACATTGTTGAAACCACAACCGACATCATTACCAACCACGACAACGACAATAGATTGAGTGACAGATAAGGGCGCATTACTCTTTGCACAAAGTTATCTTTTATCGTTTGTACAAGTGATAGTGGATCGTAAATTCTGGATTGACAATGAAAGAGCCTTTTCTATTGTTGGTTTTTGTTCTTTCTGGCGATGTTGTGGTCTTGTGGCGCAGACGCAATCGGGTGAGTCAGCAACGGTTCGTCACTCACGAATACCCGTGACTCGTTTCACGTTTCAAATTGTTATCGCTACAACAAGATTACCTAATGATGCGCTCATGGTTCTAGCACTGGCTAACTGGCAGCTGAATAAAAAGCGAGAGGATACTTGACTCGGACGATCTTGCTGAGAAGTCGCTTTTCTTGCTCGCGGCCCGTACTGGTAGTGTCCTAGCAAAATTTTTCTTGCTTGAGATCAAAGCTATCGGTAGAAAATACTGGGCCATTCCTTCTACTATTTCTTAACTGTTTGGACAAAGTACCATATAATGAACGATGTAGCCATTTTACAGTTACGAAATACTTCGAAGCACCGGTACTTGTACTAACTTACTTTTTCTGCCACCTGCAGGAATCGCAAACATGACTTTCCGCAGTCTCGACTCCGCCTTGTTGGGAGGGGCAATATTGTTCAATTCTCCCGACCCGAACGCACGTATTCTCCAGTCCTTATTCAAGCATTGCTGTCACCACTGGTCTATTAATTAGAAATTTGTCATGAACACGTGAGGAACGACATTGTACAGAGATTTCCTAGTACGACAGGTTGCATAGTGTCTCTGCCCGGAACTTCGGTTTTTGATTATTTATTGGAGAATCTCCACGCATTTTTAAGGCGACGATGGTCCATGTGTGTGTGTTAGTGAGTGAGGCATGATCGTTGGTCCGAGCCAACAGCGAAGCCGCATTTTTCAATGCATTGTACCTGGTACTATCGGATACCTGTACACCAACCAAGATAACAAGCGCTTCTGTGCTTGAGCGTTAGGGGAGATATCGAGACACATACGAGGAAAAGAATCCATTCCCATTACTTGTGATAAAACATGGTTGCTACAAGACGTCGGGTTACAAGAGGAAAGTCGGAAAAGTATGAGATTGGAGATAAGGTGGAGGTGAGTGTCAGTCATAGGTTGTCAAGGCTCGTGACAAGGACGGATCGCCTCGGTGGTGGGCTCGTCCCTACTGTTATTGTTCTATGAAGACTTTTGATTGAGAGTATTCCAGTTTGAAAAAGGGGCATGGCTTGATTCTATTGTGGCACTCATCTTCCTCTGTGCTTTGGTTTTGGTAGGTCGTACGAGTCGGGGGTGTCGATGTGGGCATTCTGCTATCCAAAGACGAAGAGGACGACCGCTCGGGGGACGTGACACATTGGATAGTTTCGGTAGATGGATCCTCGGAGGAAGAAGTAATATCGGAGAAAATGTTGGGGAGAGTCTTGGAGACGGTGGACCAGAGTGATAGTTCGACCATGGAAAAGTCCTTGAAAGAGAACCCTGCCAAAAAAGTCACCAAAGCAAAGATCAAGTCAACAGCAACCACAACAACAGCAAGATCAGCTATCATCAACCAGAAAAAGGTTATTCGTCGGATCAATACCAGAGCAGCAGCGATCAAGGCTGGAGACGAGGGGCCTCTTGACGATGGGTTAGAACTGGAACGACGACCAAAACCTCGACCGAAAAAGAAGGACGGGGACGAAACGGTCATTGAGGTGAAATTGTTGACGGGTACTCTTTTTATTTATCGTGGCGAGAATCATCGAGTCGAGTTTGTTCGCACCGTATAGGATGAAGCGACCAAAGGGGTCATGGGCAGGTTTCGCGGTGTTGGCCTGGTATCAAGACAGCAAGGGGCTTGAAAGATATATATGGATCAGCGGCTTTACATCTCTTTTCTTCATGATGTATAGAGTTGCATAGTTTTGAATACGATATAAAGTATATTTGAATCTGTATGCTTTGAAAAAATTTACACTCTACATGATTGCTTTCCCGTTTAGAATCGAAAGTGCAATTCGTTCTCGACATTGATTGACATGATCTTGTGAAAACACGAGCGGACAGTCTTTGGACACAAAGTCAATGAACATACAAGTAAAAACACCACAATCATACCCTTGAACAGATACACAATGTTAGAAATCGGCAATTTCCTCACAGCAGTTGAAAGGATACTTACCATTGCGTTGTTGTGGTGTGCTTTCGCGACAGGGAACCAACTCCCAGTCATCCAGATCTGGCATTGGTGCTCCCTTCTTATCCTTGTAATCGTCTTGTAGATATTGGAAAATAGCCTTGAGATACTTTTGGCCGGATGAGCCCATGGAATCGTAGATCTCAATGCGTTTCTCTGTAATAAAGGCGCAAGCACAGAGCCAGTGCATTTGACCTTGGTTGATCGGAAAGAACACTTTATCCAGCTTGAAAAGGTCCTTCCCCGGTACCTGTTTGGACCATCGCTTGACATTCTTATAGTCATACTGTCCGTCCATGGTAGCGTGACCCTCGTTGAGTAGTTTGGTGATGAAAAACGACTTGAAAAAGTGACATCGTTTCCTTCCTGGAGTCTGATTGCACAATTCTTCATCGCGCTTGGACAACATGCGTAAAAAGTAATGAATGACTTCATCATTGACCCACTGTCCGGGCTGGAGAGTCCACATGGACTGCTGCTGAACGGAATCAGCGTCGCATTGGACCAAAATCTCTTGGGAGGGTCTTCTGCCGTGTATTGCTCGAGCCACTCGTGCTCGTTCGTCGTCACTCAATGGTCGCATCAGCGATAGTGCTCTCTTTCGAGCCTCCTCTTCCAATTCCTTGGCTCGAAGACGCTCCTCAACTTGTTTCAAGGCCTCGCTTCGCTGGCGCTCCTCCAATTCTGCCGTAACGGACGCCAGTCGCAAACGGAACATGTTGTCGGCCAAGTCCAAAGCTGATTGGTGTGCATCGGCATCTTGCTCTGAATCCCCTAGTTTACTCGGAATGGGAACAGCAGCAACCTTCCTCCACATTTCCGAGTATGGTTTCAAGGTCACTGTGTCGCTTGTTGTTGTTGCTTCTGGCAGAAGGATACGATCCAAATCGGTCATGTACTTTTTGGAACCATCATCAATCCTCGTTCTAACGGAAGTGAGTCTGTCCTCGTCATTTTCAGTTTCGTCAGGAAATTGAATCACAGCTTTGAGTGCTTCTTTGGCTTCCTCCCAGTTCGAGACCTTTTTGACTGTCGAGCCAGGTAGTTTTTCTAATCGATTGAATGCCAACATGATTTGATAACGACGGGTAACATCTTCGTCCATTTTGACTTTGCGAAATGAAAATTTCTGAAGAAATTTGGAAACATTTTGCAATGGATTGGGAGTCGTAGAAGTGGAAGCAGTAGTAGTAGTATTGCCGTGTAGTTGTATGACTTTTCGATTCCCCGTCAAGGCATTGGCAATGGCAGTGACCGAGCGTGGATGAGACGTGACTTGAAGGTCATGAATGACAATCTTTATGGCTTGTTCCGTCTCGATGGAAACCAGTACGGGTTCGAATCGATTGCCACTTTTAACGATTGTTGTTGTTTCGTTCTGATTTCGATGGCCAGGACTAGTCATTGCCAATGTCGTTCGGCCTTGTTTTTGAAAGGGAGATTTGGTCTTGATGACGGGACTTCGCATCAATTTCAATTGCTCGTGGTCCCGACGACGATTGAAGTTTCCCAAAAATGTCATATGCGATTTTGTGCAATAGAATTGGTCTCGAGAGATATCTTCGCCAAGCTTTTGAAGGGACTCTTTAATGTGTCGTTTCCCAAAGAACCTACAACAAGGACTTGTGAATCGGTGGGCATGCGACAAGTGAAAAGTCGTATGGTCCCAAAAATCTTGGCGCACGTTGGCGTCCAGAAAAATACGATTCACTCGAACACATTTCCGAGACGGTCCACGAACAATCATCTAGAGCGAAACTTTGCCAATTGAAGTTTACCACTGCGTCAAGGTTCGTAACTACAACTAATTTAAACAACGAGAGGACTTATAAATCATATTCCCTTGCAGATATATGCATTTAGATCACATGGCTGGTTGTGGTCATGGTTTCGTCACGATACACGCTTACCACAGAGCCAGATCGACAATGATATATTGGCCGACCGTTGGCATTCAAAAGAACATCTCCGTCGTCAAATGACTGCACTCCAATAGACTTTTCGTCGTCTTCCACATCTTCATCATGATAATTGGGCATACTCTTGTGTTGACCACGTTTGTAAAATCGATTCCAAATTCGCCTACTGTTGCGCGCAGAGAACGAGCCCGTATCCATGCGTTTGTCGCGTCGAATCAGAAACCACCACACCATCAAGATGAAAATAAAAGCCACCAAGGCAAATGCTGTCCAACCCAAAATGTGACTCTTGGGCATTGGTATTTTGACATCTCCTTGCGTCACCTCAAAGTATTTATCCATTGACGCCATGTCCACTAGCTCTGAGTGTATACTTGTAGGATCGGATGGATTTAGAGTCTCTTTTAGCAATTTAAGTAAGCTTGTCAATGCTTTTTGCTTGTCACGACCATAGGCATTCAACTGACTCGTAAAGATACCACAAGTGTTACTTTCTCCAAGGGTAGGTTTGCATTTTTCTTTTATGTAGGGATCATGGATTTACGGTGAGTGAAAAGGTTGTGGACCCAAGGAAAGCAAATATATCGAGCAATCATTGCAAAAAATGACGTACCTTTTTGTTCAAACTTTAAAAACCGAACCCCCGAAGCTGCGTAAGCAAGTCTTCGTCGACGGAATCCACACACTTGAGGGAAGGCGTTTTGAAGAATAGTGTCCACAATTTTGTCTTCCACAATATCCAGCAATCCCTCTACATTGGCAAGTGGTTGAGTCTCGAGCTTGAAAGCATAATGGATCTCTAAGGGTTCTCCATACGTAGCTCCAAAGTAGCCATCGGGTTCGGGACGACAATCGGATTCTATCAATGCCATGAATTTGTTATTGTACGTTTCCTTGACATTCACATTGAGCTCCATGGGCCGTGTATTGATGCTGTGTCGTATTTTGGAATTGGGATCCACCATTTCCTTACTCGCCCATCCCAATGGTAGGCTCGCCGCCAACATCGAGATGGCAATCAACGATGGATTCATCATGATCTTTGTCTTTGGCTTAGTTGACAGTGAATCGGAACTCCGGAACAATACTTTCGAGGGTAATTGGTTATAGAGGTAAGGACGCTAGGAATAACGCAACTATTTCTTCTTGGCTTTGCCCTTAAGCTCATCGCAACGTCGCTCCACCTGAATGACGGGTGGATGTCACTTTCGTTCTCCTCAATCCTACAGGATCCATGGTGTCTTGTGAGCAGTCCCGTGGAGACAGAAAAATGAGCAGGGGATGCGTTGGATTCCGTGCGTCTGTCCGTAGAAATCAAGTTGCGGTCTGGACTTCGCATTTTGCACCATTTCGTTACCGGTATGTACATCTTACAACTCGTTGGTCTTGACGTTGGGGCAATAGTGCACGATTCCGAATGAAAATCTTCATGGTCGAAGACTAGTATGAAATTCAAAGGAAAGAGCGTTACAAAAATCGTTGGCGGGGAATTCCATCCAGTACCAGAAGCTACGTAGGCAGGGCTTTTTCGTTATGTTCTTACAGTTAGGAACCGACCTGCCACCTGCGAACCGTTCTCCAACCGAGGCTACTTTTCCGATCACAAAATCCGAGATTCTGTAATCCGTCGATCGACACAAATCCTAACGTCCCTTTCTTGTCAGAGTGAAAAAGGAAATTTCCAGACAAATACAATCATGGTTCAAATACAATTTCTCCTCCTAAGCATCCTTACAATTTCAGCCACGTCTCAGCACGTACAGGACCCAACAGAAACAGACGTAGAGAGTCCCGCCTATTGTACAATAGACGATACTGGTTTTGGTGGACGACCGCTGGGTGATGAGCCTTATGCGGAAAATACCTTTTATTACGAGCTTACCATGGCTGGCGAGAATCTGTCAGACGCCGAAATCGCCGATAATATCTTTGAATGCGAAGTGCGAATGGCAAATTTTCTATTGAACGAATCGCCTTACTTTGGAGCCTGTGTCAACAGCCGAAGACTCCGAGTTGTGACGAGTCCAAGTGGAAGACGACTGCAAGCCGATGCCGTGGCGATTACGACGAATCCACCAGACTTGCCCTTGGACGGATGTGAGTAAATGATAGTGCTCTGATGCTGCCACTGTTTTTTGTCAATGGTCCGCGAACAACACGTTACTGATTCATTGTTTTTATCCTTCTAGATCAATGCACACTGTCTACGGTTGCGGCTGGTCAAACATGTCTGGTTATAGAGGGTGCCTACAGAGTTTACTTTGAACAAGGCGCAGTTGGCATAAGTAGTGCGATGGAAAGCATGGATGACCAGGTGGAAGAGGGTATGGACAACGATGCTTTCGTTGGGGACAATATTGTAAAAGTGGTTTGGAAGGAGAGTTTAGATGACGATACACCACCGAATGGAGCTGAATCTCCGACGGTTCCATCCGATACTACTGTCAGTGCGAGAAACAATGCCCCCGCCATTATCGGGGCATCGGTGGGGGGTATTCTTTGCCTTGGAATGGTTGCCCTTTACCGACGACGAAACATCAAGGCTACCGACGACGACACATTCACTACTCCTTCCGGTGTTAACTCAGGAGTATAAGCAATCTTGAAAGTTTTCTGAAACAACAACTATGCATTGCTAAACAAGAACTGAGATCTTTTTAATAATAGTCAATTTGCCACAAAAAAATGCATTATATTCAATTTGGTTCACGGATCAAAGTTGATCTGGACTAACTGTAAAGTTGGTTGATGCATATCAGTTGTCCTATGTCACACCAATACATCCATAGTGTACTCGGGCTTTCAGAAAAATTCAGACCCTGGAGACTCATGATGTCGCCGTATTTTGATCAGCAATATTTGTTGCAGTTCCATCCTCTTGGCCCATATTCGCACGTCTCTTGTACGCAACGGCAAGAACTGCTGCCATAAGAACACCTGCACCCACGAGAGATCCAATAAGGACTTGGTTGGCGTTATTCTGTACGACTGTATTGTTTCCTTCCGATTCGGATCCAGAAGGCTTATCTGGTTGAAGTTCCATGTAGGTCACACGAACAATTGACGGGTCAAGGTCATCAAAGTTTCCAGCATCCATGTTATCCTTTATCGAAGAACGAATTTCCTCATCTGGTTCAATTGCGCTCGCTTCAGTTGTGGCGTAAACGGACAAGGCTCCATCTACTACCACACAATTGTTTCCCTCGCCAACGCTTCCACAAACAACTATACCCGTCTGTGTGAGGTGCAAGTTATTTGAAGACGCAGCATTAATCTGCTAACCGTTTCGATCATCTTACCATCATTAAGGGGAACATCGACAGGGTTGCTCGACACTCCGGTGACTTGAAGACGTCGTCTTGTAACCCTCAACCTTCGTTGCGGAGCACACTCGGCGAAGAGATCCCCCAAAATACTATTCGTAACAGCAGTTTCGACCAGACCAATGAGAGAGGACTCGATGACATCGACCGATGCGTTTGCTTCAATTTGGTATCCATATTCTATCGTTCGGATAGCCTCTGAATCAATGTCGCCGAAGATTCCGTCTTGTGTGACACAAGTATATACCGTGGGTACTGAGGATGGTAGCACGGATGGCGTGCTAGAGGGACTCGCCGATGGACTGGCACTGGGATAGCCTGTAGGGTTGAGAGATGGAAAAAGGGATGGAGTGATGGAGGGAGATAGGGATGGAGAAAGGGATGGTTGTAAGGACGGAGATTTCGAAGGGAATGCTAAATATTTGCGTGAGAAAGCTCCCGCTCGTGATGAAGTGTGGGAGCATTCGCGGGACTTGCTTACCAGTCGGAAACGGCGTCGCTGGGGGTGAGTCAACATTGTCTTCGCATGGAGCATCTACATGGGGTGCAGTTAAAACAGGGCAGACTGCCTGCACCAGCGTTGGAATGACAAACAGGATCGGAACAGCATGAGTGATATATGAGTATTTCATGGTCGTTTGCGAGCTCGAAAATGCCCGTTTCAATGAAAAAAGTAGCTGTAGCTTTGTTGTTTCGACTGGTTGAGGTCTCTCGTCCTATTACGAGAATAAAACACGATACTGTAAAATGGTGTGAATAGTTTCTTGCCGGAAAACTACGTCCCGTGTCGTTGATGGTACCTCTGCTCAATGCCGAAATGGAGTTGTGATGGATCAAACGGCATTCTTGTGGTGTAGCGCCCCAGCCGTAACGACTGCTTGCGGTTTGACGACCCCGCCCGGCGAGGTTCCGAGTCCTGTTGCATTGTAATTTTTTTCGATGCTCGTATTTAAAGTTAACCACAGCCGTTATCCATTGGATCATCCGACGCGCCAACAGTAAATCCCGCGAAATTATTGTGACATCATCACAATCGCTTCGCCCTCTTCTCTTTTGTTCTTTGACAAACAGTACTTGTGGCCGAAGGAAAGCTTGGTAACTTGTATGTTTTGCATCTTATGGCATGATATGGTTCAGAGTTCTAGTATCGTGTATTGCTTGCTTTAATCAGCACAGAATGCAAGTGCCTCCTCATACCGCCCTTCCCGCTGTGGTGAATGGAATCTCTTTTATCTAGATGGACCATTGCTCGAAACAGAAAAACTTGGATGCCACGCAGTTTACCACATCCTAAAAGATCAAATGTCAAACGAGACAAAGATAGCCTTTGAAAATCGAAATTTCCTAATGGAATGGGAACTAAAAAAGCAAACCTTGGGCTTCCTGATAAGTCATGGGTACCAATCGTTCTGAAATGGGCCAAGCAGAAGTGCGGAGTAATATATCCTCCTAGTGTTGATAACTTTTTAGAGAAATGGGACTTTCATGATGGAACACCTTGACACTGTTGAGGCTTGTCATGGGGCCAAAGAGCTGGTTTCAAAACTGGCCGAAACAAATTTACCGCTTGCAATAGCAACATCATCAAGGGCTGTAGCCGTAGAGCAAAAAAGGAAGAATCATGTGGAAATGTTTCAAAAGATCTCAACCATTCCTTGTGGCGATGATCAAGCCGTAACCAATGGAAAGCCGGCGCCTTATATCTATCTTGAAGCTGCCTTTCGGATGAATGTAAAACCGGTACATTGCATCGTCTTTGAGGATGGGCGGCATGTCAGGTGTCAATGCGGGGAAAGCTGCTGGTTGCTTTGTAGTAGGCGTACCGGACTCGCGATGCCCTGAAGAAGAACGGGCAGAGTTTGAAAGATGGTAGATCTAGTTTTGAATACTCTGTGTCAATTCAAGAAAAACCTACTCTGATGGGTGTCATTCTTCGGTTCGTTGAACAGGACGACTGTTCCCAAATCCCGGTTCGTTCGTTGGACTTTCAGGAGACACATGGAAGGATATAAAATTTAGCTGTGCCCGGCAATGGTGCAAGTAACTGCCTTTGTGAAATCCCGAATGAGGGATCACTAAGTGGTGTGCGGGATCACTAAGTAGTAAGCACTCGTGCGTTAAAGCAGAGTTGGTTGCATTGTCAAAACTTACGTGAACGACAAAATTGGTAGTTGAAAAGGGTTTTGCCGAGAATCTGAACGACGATTTTGGCCAGTGGTCAAATTTCTGTCGAAGGAGCACAACCGCCTAATTCAAACCCAGTTCCGGTAGGTGGGAGAACTTACGGAGCGTAATGGAGTGATGACAGACGTGCTCGTTGTGTATTTTACACAAACGGAATCGGAAGGCCACAGGACAACGCAGGAATTCTCGCCGAGTTCTGAAAGGGGATACGTGTTTTATGAGCACAATTCTGGCGGGTGAAACCCGTCAGTGGCATCCCCTGATATCTTCAATCGATTGTGTTGACACGCTTTTTTCTTTCCTTCAGAAAAACTCGAGCGGGGTTGCAGTCGTGTCACTGAACTTCGTTTGTGTTCATCCGATAGGGAGACGTTTTCATGTCATGGGAATCAAGTACGTGAACAACAGCAAAGTACAAGGTCGTGATCACGAATAGAGTTGTATTGCACAAGAAATTAAAAGAAATTAAAATGGATCAAGAAGATGACTTCCCTCCCTTCGCTCTCTCGGAATTGAGCCGGCCCTTGCACTTGTTCGCATCGTCACTCAACCCGCCGTCGGCACCAGTGGCAAAATCAGTGTCCTTCAGTGGCGATAAGGCCTTGAATGCACCATTTTTGAAAAAGTCCCTGATGGTGGAATCACAATCCTCTTGTTCGCCGCCTGGTCTGGTGGAATCTGTTATCACGGAAGGTTCTTCCACTTCTGCTGACGATTTTTCCAGGCAGGACCAACAATGTTCCTACCACATGGGTGCATCGTCGCACTTTATGTTATCATCTCTCCCGACAATATCATCGGCGCTTGGAAACTCTTCGATGTTACCGGACAGTCACCATACCTTTGGTCAAGCAGAGTTTACAAATCAGCTCCAGAATCATGTAACGAGAACAGACGCATCTGGAACTTTCTCGCAACTCATGAGGGCAGCTGACGGGGGCGATTTAGGAATAAGTCGCTCCAAGATGCCCTCGGTACCAGAAGATGCAAGCATGGACGGTTCGACCTCCCCTTTCGGTGCTTTGATTTCTTCCCCGGACCGTCCCACGTCGAACACACCAGCTTCTACGACTGCACAACGGTGGTTTCCAAACTTTCTACCACCTCATGTCAAAGATGAACTACGTGAGCCATTATTAGACGACTCCGTTCCAATTGACGAGCCCGGTTTGATCGTACCACCTTCGGAAGCAGCCTTGCACGCTGCTAGTGCGCGCATCCGTTCGACTCTTGAAAACGATCATACATTCGAAGTATCAACGGAGATTCCGGACCATGCTTCGTTCCAAAGAGTAATGAATGTTCTCGGAAATCCAGAATTGTTGAGATTGTGGTGTGATCCTGTTCAGAGTCTTGTTGTCACAAGCACAAGTGATAGCTTGTCAAATCGCAATTCTCCGCGCAACGATGGACGTGAATATGAAGGGGAATGGATCGAGGCGACGACGTCGGCACTAGAGTCGCCGCCGTGCCCCGTTGGACAGATTTACCGTGCAGGTCAGGCAGTCTTCGATGCACTTGGTTGCGCAAGTTATGGAAGGATCACCATGTTTGTGGAACGCCGCCGAGGACAAGTCGGCCTCACCATCGGACCATTCAGTGGAGGGATCCAAGCTTGTCATCATATAAGCGTATCGGAAGTAGACGGAAGAGTGCGAATAGTCGATAGAGTTCGCCTAACGCGTGACACAGAAGGAGCAACCATGGCAAGCAATTTGCTGTGTGGTGTTCTGGATTCGTGTTTGTTGAAGCCGTGCCTCGTGCCTTCGGTTCAGTCGTACATGAACCAAGTGGCTACGAGTATGGCTCGCCTCCAGATCCTTGTTGTCCATGATGGTGCATTATGAGATTAAGGACTCTTTCAAACGCGTTGGGACCAATAGTTTTTTCAGGTTGTAAAGGTTAGTAACTGTTAAAGTGTTTTTATCATGTTACTTTCTTTGAAACACGACCATGGTATGGTTGTCGTGAGATTGCAAAAATGCAAAACATGCTATCATCCTTTAGACTCCAGTCACTGTCAAAACTTCTATGCGTGATGAGCGATGAGGTTTATCATTTCTCAGTCACTTCTTCAGATGCGTCAATCGTACCAGGTACAATATAAATAGGTACCTGGTACAGTCTTGAAATCGCTTGGTGGCACAGCCTTCTAGTCAAAGGAGTCGAGACCTACTGAATTTACCGTTGACCGGGAGAGGCGCGCCGGTCACTCCCAGCTGGTTAACCCTGTCTTGGCACCCACAACTTTCCTTCCATCATCATCGTCGTAAAACTCCTCATTGCACTGACCATCAGTAACTTTTTAACTCTTGTTGGCTATCCCTAGATATCTAAAAAAGCCATGTCTCGTAGTGCCGATGCCGCTGTTGGTAAGAAAACTCTTGGAGACGAGTAATGGCTGTTGTATTTCTTTGAACGATCTGACCCTTGCCAATTCGATGCTGGTCCAACTGGTAAAAGGGATGATGGACACTGCCTACTTTGTAGGTCGTGTGGAACTATTGGATTTCTTCAACAATCTTCTTGATTTACAACTTTCCAAAATCGAACAAACCGCTAGTGGAGCAGTCGCTTGTCAGCTTACCGAGTATATTTTCCCGGGAAGTATTCCAATGACCAAGGTGAATTGGGAGGCCAAATCGGATTATGAATTTGTCAACAATTACAAACTCTTACAAAAGGCTTTTAGCAAGCACAAGGTACAACGCCATGTGGATGTGGACAAGTTGATTCGAGCCAAGTATCAGGATAATCTAGAATTTTGTCAATGGCTCAAGGCCTTTTATGATCAATCGGGAGCGGTCCGGGACGACTATGATCCCCAGGCCGTCCGTTCCAAGGGCAAGGGGGGCAAGCAATACAATGACCTCTTGCAAAAAACGGCAGGTAAATTTGGTTCCAAACCCATTCCGGCGGCAGCTCGTACGCGAGCGCCAGTGACGAGAACCACCCCGACCCCTGCATCCACCTTGAACAATGCCAAAGCAAAAAGTACCACCACTAGTCCATCCAACACTACTAAAGCTCGCACCACCACTCCTGCGACGCGAGCAGGTCCTTCGACAACCACCACCAAAGCTCCATTGAAGGCTTCGGAAAATAGAAATCGCCCAACTCCGGCGGCACCAACCCAAGCTGCCAAGGCCGACGCGGATGCTCAATTGCAAAAGAAAAATGCCGAGCTGGAATCCAAAATTCAAGAATTAGAAGCCACCGTATTGGAACTGGAGAAGGAACGAGATTTTTATTTTGGAAAGTTACGAAATGTGGAATTGATGTTACAAGTCAAGCAAGACATCATGTTTGAAGGCTGTGATTTGGAAAGTGTGGTGGGGAACATTTTCAAGGTACTGTATGCTACGGCAGAAGAAGACGTGGAGGTTGCCGAAGATGGCGAGGTGAGTTATTGTACATGATGCTCCTACCGAAAAGAAAATAGCGCTAATCGTCGACTGGGCCACTCACAAGAATCGTACTGTTGTTGTTGTTGCGTTGAAGATTATCCCTGGAATTTCCGAGGTTAGTGCGGACATGAGTGATGCTATAGCGGACCAAACAACAGAATCAGAATATCCTCCAGAATTGGAAACATCCGTGGAACAAGAAGCTTACTAGATAGGTCGTTTGTAGCAAAGTAAGTATGAATGCATGCTTGGTCAATGGATCCACAAATCAGGGTCAACGATTGAATATTGAATCATTTACCAAGTCTTGGGGCTCAAAACAACTTTACCATCTAGTACTTTAGTAGAATCAAAGATTTTTTTACAAGCGACTTCTAGTGCCAGATAATGTCAAAATTTCTGCCACGGAAGAATCTATTTGTTCCGCGTAGTTTTGTGCCTCGAGAATGACAGCATCCTTTTCTGCAGGGACATGAGCTTGAGCATATCCTGGAATCGTCTTGGCCCCACGAATGTCGTCTCGATGTTTGCTCTGGTGAATCCGTCGCGCCATGTCCTTTTCCAATGCTACCAGTTTCAACAAGGAATCTTCCAGCCAAAGAGAAGTATTTTTGTTCAAGGGAAACAATTCCTGTAGCAAAAACTTTTGACAATCCCATTCGTTCGTGCCCTTGACATCCCAGGGGAACAAAGGCCAAGCGACACTGGCCATTGGATCTAGATCCATTACTAAATTTGAAGAGCCCATATCCGATAGCTCCTTCTCCAGTGCCAACACATCCAGTGGCGATCGTCCAGACTCGGTAACATGTAGAATCCATCGAAGTAGACCATGGAGTGCATACCGTTGCAGGCATTCTTTATAGGCGCGGATCCCTCCTTCTTTTGCACGCTCATTCAATACACAGCTCCCCACACCTGCTCCATTTGTTTCCAATGATTTCAAAGCCCATCGGCACATGGCCATAATCTCGGGGCGGAATATTTTCCAGCCCGTGTAGTGCAAGTGACGCTTGGCCTTGCGACGAGTTGCGTACTTTTTTTCGGATCGAACAAGTGTGTACGGCGATGATTGCAGGACCCAACCAGGAATGATTTCATTCACTTTTTCATTTTCCACAATCAAACTAAAGGGCATACAGATACGCTGTGGTGGGAGAGTAGTTCCTGCTGCAATGATTGAGTATGGAGAAAAGCTGAGATCCACTGGAAACTTGATGACATTCGACAGTCCCCAGAAAACTCCTTCTCCTGCTGCCGTCTCTTGATCGGGAAGACGCCCTGTGTGGTTGGATCCCACATTGGCACCATACCCTACATTTCCTCGCCCTAATGGCCACAGAATACCAATGACCAAACTCTGATGGTGAGCGTTGGTGTTGGGGCCGATGACCGAACCATGAATTTCACCAGCGGCGACATGCACATCGGGTCCAAGCACCGAGGAGACGACAATACTGTTAGGCCCACAATGGGCTTGCTCCATAAGTAGAGCATCGGAAATTGACGAATGATCCACAATGGAGGCGTTCCATTGCAACAAGACTTTCGACGCAGTAGACCCATTCTGGATAGAAGAGTGAGAATAAAGAGTTGCATGGGAAACAGACGTGGCAGCTTCAATGGAAGAGTAATCATGCAGAAAGACATTCTGAATGGTGGGAGTATCACGAACTACACAACCCTTTCCAATATTGTTCCACGAAAGCGTTGTTGTCCTTGCGGATAGACTGGACGAGGGACCATGACGGAGTTGCCGGCAAATATCGATCATGGTGTGTTCGGATGTAACTTCTAGTAATCTCCCCCCTCCACTTTCTGGTCCTACCGATATTGACAATCGACCAAAAGAAACTGGTTCGGTCGTCGAAACTCGACCACAACCAACAATCACTGCATTCCATCCAACGTATGTGTTGGCAATCAAGGAATTTTGATATACTCGACAAGACTTGAGTCGAAAGATCGATTCGCACACTAGTAAATTGGAATGAAGACCAGGTGGGAGTCGATGCCAGTCACTCACTCCTGCTGTCCGTTTGTCATCCATCACTGCGACGCCGTCGTCGTCGTCGGTCAAATCCAACAAAATTGTTCCATCGAATCGAGTATCGGACAGGAGAGTTTGAAGGAGAGCACTCTGGTTCATGGAAAAGTTGCCTAGCGACAAAAGCAAATGTACCTGGGACCAGTCTCGACTCCGACACCTACAATGAGATTCCAGTACCATGATTTCCTCGGGCAAGAGTCGTCGTAACATGGTTGTGCCGTCTAAGTGAGACCCTTCTAAAGGAGAGGTTACGGCGGATTGGAACAATTGTTGGACATGGTTCAAGGTCTCTAGTCGATGCGAAAAGGCAACGCTGAATTCACAATCTTCGGGAGAGGACATTGGTCACTTTGGAGTAATGAAGACTGTCAGCAATCACTGGGGATGACCATAAATTCCTGCTGCAACGTGTTGGACATCAGATTCTTTCTGTTGTTCGGTTTTCTGCGATAACGCACATCCGTCGCCTTTTGGGAACGCGGACGGTAGCGGACATACGACCACTCCGATCTCTATGGTCGACTCCCTCGACACGACAGTTTCGATTGTGGTCGGTGCATTTCCTCGATAGAGATGGATCGGGATGGCCATGGCGGCCGAACATCGACCGAACAAAACGGTGATAGCCGTATTCATTCCAAAGTTTCTTCCTTGAAAATAAACGACACTATGGATACTGTACTGGGTGTAACATACAATGGCGGAGGTAAGCACAACCATGTCGGTCTTTTCGTCGCATTTGTGCGATCATCCCTCACATCTCACTCTTTTCATCTTCCAACAACCAAAGTCATTATTGCCGCGGATCAGTCCAATGGTCGATCGATCCTGACTTATCAAACCAATGTTGACAAAATCGCCCAGCTAACATCACATTCTATGATGGGCGTATCAGGGCCCAACTGCGATCTTGTGTCCTTTACCGAGTGAGTAGTGTTTCTATTTCCACTTTTTGTTTTTTGTTGCTTGACACGGGAGTTTGTCTCGCTCACCCTGTCCTGTATTCTCCGGTATTGTTGATCCAGATTCGTTGCCAAAAATATCAACTTGTATGAACTTTCCAATGCTGGAACGAAGCTTTCGACGCATGCCCAAGCCAATTTTGCTCGTGGAGAATTAGCTGTTGCCTTGCGAAAAGGTCCCTTTCAAGTCAGTGTTCTATTGGGTGGATACGATGAAAAGGCGGGTGGGTCGTTGTATTACCTAGATTATATGGGTACTCTACACAAGGTCAAGCATGGGGCACAAGGATATGCACAATACTTTTGCTCGTCGATTTACGATAAGGACTGGGTGGAGAATATGACGGAAGAAGAAGCTTTACAAATCGTGGCCAAGTGCATCAATGAGGTCCAAACGAGATTTATGATCAATCAACCCAATTTCATTATCAAAAAAGTCGATAAGAATGGTGTCCAAGTCGTTTCCTTTGGAGGAGATCCAGCGGATACTTAAATTTGGAACTAGTCGCAATCACAGCAGTATAGTTTCTCAATATCCGTCACTCAATATATCACTATTTTTGCCCTATGTGTTAGAGTACAATGATCTACCGGTTGATCCTGTTCGAAGAATCCACCTTTATGCTACTGTACTTGTACTGTACTTGTTCATGTGCGGGGAAGAATAGGGTAGCTTGGGTCAACATTTACCAAAATCTGCTCGTCCGTACGTTCGATTCCGACCCACTTGATCCAAAAGTCTCGAATCAATTCCATCAACGGATCATGACCACCGAAAACCCCGACATCTGTCGCGACTCGCGACCCATCACATTGACATCTGCCGAATGACCTAACAACGACAGAAATAGAATTCGCAAGCTCTTTCATTTACCAACAATCGACACAAAAACAAGAAGCTACCTTCCAAAAAAGATCATATTCCTCCACTTGGCACAACTTGATTTATTCCAAAAGCAAAGCAAAAGTCACTCGCATAAACTCACAGCTCTAAAAGCATGAATGCGACACACAAGAAACTCGTGACAGTGGCGTGGATTGGCGCCGTCATGTCCACAGTGGTGACGAATGCTTTTGTACAATCCATCACAAGGCGATCCAATATAGTGACTACAACAGAATTATGGACATCATTATCAACGCCGACTAGCAGAAATTTTACTGCCTTTGATGATGACAATGGTAAATACAGTGGTCCTCGTTTGGGACGCAATCAAATCAAAATTGTTCCAATTCAAGACATGGAGCAACCCGAAACCGACGAAAAGGATAATGATGATGAGAGTATCGAGTTCAACGAGTTTCACAAGCACTTGAAGCAAATCGCGTTTAGAATTCGAAATAGGCAGAAACGTGCTAACATAATGGATGATGAATTGAAGCGCCTGGAGGCCAAATTCTACAATTTGACCGGTAAGGATGGCCCCAAATGTCTTTTGCCACCGCCGCAAAAGTCGTACCATGGACCACTTGTGCGACCCGACGCCAAGTGCTATGCCATGGTAATTAATGCCTATGCCAAGCCTGGCCTTGGAAGGACCGAGGCTCATTTGGCAGAAGAAGCCTGTCGACGGTTCGAGATGTACAACCCGGGGATATCATCCAACGCATTTATGATGAAAGGTGTACTCAAGGTATGGATTAGCGTTGAGAATTTAAAAAAGGCAGAAGAGTGCCTATCAAAAATGGAGAAATGCTACACTGCCACTCGTCGTTCCGACGATGCTCCTGATATGGTAGCATATACAATGTTTCTAGAGGCCTTGGCGTCTTCTGTCGGGGAGTACGAAGCACAGGCAGGATCACTTTCCCTAAAACTATTAAACCGGATGCGTACTTCCTATCTATCGGGAAAGAATCCACACGCGATGCCAACACTACGAACCTATCTTGCTGTCATGCGATGCCAAGAACTCTCCTATCGCGGGATTCTCGGAGTCAATAAAATCCGAAAACTATTGGAGCAACTTGAGGACGATTACGACGCCTTTGGTCGACCAGAAACCTGCAAGCCCAATGCGCAGGCTACCAAGGCTGTTGTCACAGCCGCATGCAAGTGTCGAGGCAACATGCAAGCAATCCAGATTATGGAGGAGGTTATTCAAAAGTTGCAGAAGCGCTTTGAGGAAACCGGTGAACTTGATAACCGTCCCTTGGATCCAATGTATACTCTATTATTTTCTGCATACTCCAAAGTGAACGCAGAGAATGCGAAACGATGCTCCCAAAAGGTGGACGGGTTTCTCTCGGTTATTGCCAAGAACGAAATGACCCCAAGTATTTTTGCAACAACAGCAGGTATGTAAAACGTGAAATGACAGTGGGAAAACGGAAATCCACTTCTTTGTAACCGGAAGTAACCAACACGACCTGACCCTTTTGTGTCCTCGCGTTCTAGCCATACAGGCAGTGGTGAATGACAACACCGCCACGAGTATTGAGAAAGCCGAGAATCTAATGAGAAATTTAGAGTCACCCGATGCCATTGTATATCAATCTTGTGAGTTGTTTGAATTGATATCCCTTTTCTGTTGTTCACGATACTCATACTCTTTGTGTTTTTAGTGATCAAAGCATATTGCAGGAATGGCAATCCCGAAAAAGCAGATCATATGCTGAAAAAACTCGACAATGCCAGCGGGGCAGACGTGATGAGCATGGCGGTGTGCCTTGATGCCTGGTCCAAAGCTGTCGACGGTTATGATACAGCAATAGAACGTGCCGAATGTCTTCTCGAACGCATAATTTACAAATATCGAATGGGGCTGGTGGGACCAGTTGAAAAACATGTTGACTCGTGGATCTTTGAAAGTGTGGCTCGTCTTTGGTTGCGAAGTCGCAAGTCAGGAGCTGGTGATGCAATCATGGCTCTGATAGAAAAAATGCAAGACATCAACCATGACGTCCCCGCATTCTTTCGTCCAACAGAGAATTTGTACATTTTGGCCTTGGACAGTATCTCGACTAGTGACCGCAATGCAGGCCACAAGGCGTCAAACTTATTCAATGAGATGCAAAGCTTGTCATCCAAGGGAATTCTTCCAACTCCAAGTCTTCGTGTTCTATCTACAGTTGTCGGATCGCTGGCAAAGTCATCCGGTCGAGGCAATGTTCGTCGAGCTCATGAAACCTACCAACTCATATTGAAGAAATTTGAATCGGGTGAATTGAGCGAACCATTGAACCCGCGGACGCTTTCGGCGTTGTTTCGGAGTATTCTAAGATCAACAGATAAGGATTCTGGACAATTTGCGTTGGAAGTCTTGAAGGAGACATGTGAGTTCGCAAGAAAACATCCAAGCCTCGTCGCACCGAATACTATTGTTTTCAATACAATTCTTGACGGATTAGCAAGGAAGGATTTACCCGACGAGGCATGGGACACGTTGGAATTGATGATTTCCTTGGCGAAAGAAGGATTTTTGACAACACCGGATGTGGTCTCTTTCTCTTGTGCGGCTAGAGCCCTTGCTTCAGTAGCGACACCTACGACACTCCATCGAACAAACTCTCTTGTTCGAAGCATAATGAAACTGTACGAGACGGGAGAACTGATACCAGATATGCAGCTTTTCAACATACTTCTCATGTCATATAAAATTGCCTCGAATCTAGAGGAAGGAGCGGCAACCAATGCCCTGAAGCTTCTGGAGCGCCTTGAAGAGGTAAGCACGAACGACAAGAATCTTGCTCCCGAGGTTATTAGTTATCGGACTGTTTGTGAAGCACTTTTGAAGAGCAAGATGCCGGATTCATTAGCCATGGTGGAAAATGTATATCTTCGCGCCAAGTCACTGGCTACTGCCGGACTCCTCCCTCACCTCGACCGAGAACTCTGCTATACCGCAATATCAGCGTATGCGCGAAGGTCAGAGGAAGGAAGTCTTGAAAAGGCCGGAAGCATCATTGAAGAAATGGAATCCAACCGAAACCATCCCCAAACCAAACCCGAAACACCGAATACTCGAGTGTACAATCGTATGCTTTTCGCCTACGCCGGCTCGGGGCGATCTGATCAGACACTTCATGTAAAGAACTTGTTTGATAAAATGATGGATGCTTACCAGAACGGAGACAAGAACTCCCAGCCTAACGTTCATTCCTACAATTCCGTAAGTCTTTGCACGATTTCAATGCTACTTTTGGTTTGATGACCTTCTCTCATTATTAACACAACTTTCTCTTATGGATAGTTAATTCTTGCAGCCGCCAAATCCACATCCTTGGCAACCCGGGAGAATTTTGATTTGGCGCTAGCAAGTTTCAAAACCCTTCATTCCGAACAAGGCACACCAAGTCCCAACAGCGCAACCTATGAGTACTTTATACAAGCTTGTACAAGACTACTCCCACTTGGCTCAGTCCAGACAAAATTGGTGCACCAAGCCTTCAAGTTATGTCGACAACGAGGACTCGTAACCCCACTGATCGTTCGACAAGCACACATCATTATTCCTTCGCTGAAAGACGAACTGGAAAAGTCGCCCGGTTCCTCCTTCACCACAATGGGCGACAAAATAGCCGCTGTCCAGCAGCCTGAGATTGACCTGATACCACTAAGCTGGTGCAGCGGTATACCCGAAAATTACCGAAAGCGACACGTTGATCTGGGAGGTACCAACAACCACCACGACCGCCACGAATCTTTTGGCGTAAACTAAAGCTCGTTTGGTCCGTAGCCTAGACAGAAGGAAGTGCTCGGCCTTTTTAGATGCGACTGGATAATCGTGGTGTGACGTAATCGTCAATGAGACCTTGCGTCATGCTAACCATGATTGGAAGCAGTTTGGCAACCCGATGGGCCATGGCACTGCTGGCGACACCAGCTTTGGCGCGCTGTGCAACACCCTGTACAATGACACAATTCTTGAAAAAGAGAAAGGCCAAATAAAATTCACTCCAATCTTTGGCTTGAGTATAGTCGACGACACCTGATCGAACCTGACAATAGCTTTGAAGGAGTTCCATTCGCGACGGTATGCCATGCAGGGGAAGGTCTAATCCAGCAATACCAGAAATACCCGTATCACTTCCTCGCTGTATGTAAAACATCATGGACAGATTGGCAACATCACAAAGTGGATCACCAAGTGTACTGAGTTCCCAGTCCAGTACTGCAATCACTCGTGGCTCGGTTGGATGAAAGATTAAATTGTCAATCTTAAAGTCGCCATGCAAGAGTGACACATGACGGGGACAGTAGGGGGCAAAACGTGCTAGTTGGACTGCCAGTCGTTCAATTTCTGGAGCCGAGGTTCCAGAAAGTTGCGATTGCTGACGAGATACATCGGAAAGACGTTGTAGCTGACGTTCGACAAAATTCCCCGGTTTGCCATAATCATCTAGTTTTGTATCGACTAGATTCACTTCATGGATATTGGCTAAAACTTGAATCACATGGGAGAGAGCATGTCGACGCTCCTCTGGGGAAAGACTAGGCATGGAAGCATCGGTAAATATTCGTCCCGATACAAATTCCATAAGATAGAATTCAGCACCCAAGATATGGGCATCGTTACAATATGCGTAGACGGTCGGGACAGGAACCAACTTGTCAGGATGGGAACGATTATGCAGATAGAGAGCTTTCAAGACTCGATATTCCCTATGAAGTGCATGAGCCGAGGCATGTGCCACGGCATTGGGTTTCTTTCGCAAGACACACTGAAATCCATATCGCGCAAAGACAACCAAGTAGGTTGGATTGGATTGCCCAAATCCAAATTGGCGAAGTTCCATGGCCTCCGCAATGGTCGACGATCCCGAGGAGAGCAATGAGCCCATGGGAGTTGATTCCAAGGAACTTTGAAACTCTTTCGATTTTGCCATCCATTGTGCAAGGTTGGACAAGTTGAGTGGTTGCCGCACGTCGGTTGTCGATTGACCAAGACCTGGCATTGGACTCGTAGACATCTTTCGTGATCCCAAAAAATGACTGACTCTGACTGTGAGTGCATCAAACAGAACCGGTACTTGTACAAATGGCCATTGTCGGCTCCTTCAACTCAAATCGACCACTTCGAGTGCGTAGACGCTAGTGACTACCGCTAACTGTAAATTATGATGAAAACCAAGAGCTGTAGTACCAGGTACTTAGTACTTGTACTGTACCAAGAATATAAAAGCTGAAAAGCTAGACATTGGAAAGAGTGCTACTCAATCCTCAATTTATGTCCTCTTGTATTCCCAACGCGGCGCATGTATTGTTCTTGACAAATTGCCTGACCTGATCCCTCCGTTGCGATGCTCCCTCGTAGACTTGTTGGAGTTTCTCTGCAGCATTCGCATTCTTTTTCAAGAGTTCTTCGATATAATCCATTTGTACTTTGCGAGTTCTGTGCATACCTGGTAGTGTGGAAACCCGTTCATCGATTTGAAGACTCTTTTCCAATACAGTTCCAGCCAATCTCTTGACAAGTTCAGCATCCTTCTCCATTTCTATCTTGGCATGGATCCTTATAAAGTCTTCACGCTTTTGTGGAGTCGCGGGAGTTACTTTCCGTACCATTGCCACTGTCTCTGGGTCACCATTTCGGTAGGACTGCCAAAACTCGTCAAAATCGGCATCCGCATTCTCGGTAGTATCTGTCCCCGCGGTATTGCCAGAGTTGCCACCCAAGTTTCCCGATTCTGGAGCAACGGCATCACGTAATCCTCGAAGTGCTTCAAACATGGCTAGTGATAAACTTAAAAAAATTTTTTTTGGTCCGCCAACAGCAACCAAAAAATCATTGAATTGAGAACAAACCCAACAAGATCTTGATTTAAATTGTGCTAGTCATGCCAGCAATCCTTGTATATATCTGACTCACCTGTCTATCGCGCCAGCAAAAACCAAATTGCGTGATGACTGTGAGTCAAAGGAGAGCATTCTGATATTTTTTCTTGGGAGTGTTCCTGTTACTCACCAACCGCATCTTGCAGTGCTGTTATTTGATCAATTTTGTGGGGAGATGACAAATCATCGACATTGCCTGCCATGGCGGCAGTTTTCTCACTACTACCGGTACCCACCGATTGCAACTTTTCAGACTTTGCTTCAGCCGTCAATAAGAAAGAGGGTTGCAACTCAAACTATTCCAGGTCGTTCCTCTTGGCTCGAAGCCATAAGCCATCAACTATGCAGATGGACAGACAGACGTATAACAGTCGAGTGAAAATCTTTGACCAAGTTGACTGTAAAAGTACCGGTACATCATTCCGGTAATTCTTGGGTCTCAAACCACCGGTTAGAACGGAACTGTGAATCTAGATGATTTTATCATGAATCTTTGTCACTGAACAGCACTTGGGGCACAGTAAAGAACATTGAACCCCTCCGCAATCCGAATTTTCATTTGGACTATCCAGAACCCCATCTCATTCAGAGACTGGTTGATTCTGTACCAAATATGACAAAGGCTTAGAATGGGACCATCAGCTTGTTGTGATAGCGTGAGAGAAGGCAAACGACTGTCTTGATGATAGTAATAGCGTAAGCGTGAGAAATCTTCACGTTGTGACCATTCACTTTCTTTGTACGCGATAATTGAACACAGTTTCGTTCCCCAAGCTCCCGCCTAAAAACGCCACAACCATCACAATGCCTCCACACCAATCAGGCTGTCTAATACATGAGGATTCTGCTGAAGCTTGCAACACAGATCTTTCTTCAGTGAAAGCAAATGTCAATGGGAACATTACAACAGATGACACCCAAGGGAAAGAGGATCTAGTTTGTGACACTGGTAGTCCTACTTGTCGCCGTGTGAGTTTCGCTGATTGTCATCAAGTTCAGTCCGTCATGGGCCTGGAGGAATACTCTTATCTGGAACACAAATGTACTTGGCCTTCGACCTATGAAATGTTTCAATCGAAATTGAACATGGACAAACTAATGTCACGCCTCCAAAGGGGCAAACCCTGTAAGAAGGACATGACATATCGAGGCTTGGACCAATGGACGCCATCTGGAGCTGAAAGGTTACGGGAAATCACATCTGAAGTAACGAGGGTAGTAATGGAGGAACAAAACCGACAGAGAGAACTTGAATTCTATGATCCGGAGGCTCTGGCTGCAAGAAGCGCATCTGTTACTGCTATGTGCAAACAACGAGCCCTGGAGCTTGCTAGTGATGATGAACATGAAGTTCGACTCTGTTTCGCATCCGACAATGAGAAAAGCAAGGTCGTGCAGCAAGGCACAAGGAAACGGTGGTCATTCTCAGTGTCTAGGAGAAGATCATGAAAGCCATCGAAAGTAGGCAGTATAATTATGCTACGAGGATAGTAAAGAGAACCATAGGTTTCAGCTAATACCAGGTAAGGCTAGAAATGTCGACAGAGACGAGTTATTACGTGCTATTCCATCAACGATTCCTTTATGTACCTGGTATGAATACGTGGTTCGCCATCGCAGCCTTCGCTAATGCGACATATGTACCGGTATATGAATGTCTATTGTACCAGGTATATAGGTACGAAAGCGTCAAGCCAGCACATGCTTTCTTTCGAGTGTTGTTTCAAGAGATCAGCTTCCAGGAAGTTGACCATTTGACGCATGCGAAATAGCTATGGAACGTTTCGGTCATCAGTCAGTACGTGCGCTAGCTGCCTTTCTATCTTAGAAATCTCCTACCAGTTGGGGCCGAAGCCTAGGGCTCCTGCTTGCATTTACGCCTGATGGGGACAACAGAATTTCAAAAACTTGATTGATGTGAACAAGAAAGTGGGAATACTTAACCCCATCGTAAACCCCGAGGATAGCTCAAGCAGCTTCTTCTCGAAACGAATCTTCCTCGTCGTCAATGGAAACCGACATGACACCGTTGACCTCCACACTACCGTCTTTCATGAGTGCTTCGTACCGTTCTACAGTCATGGCGGGGTCCTTCAGCAAAATGGGTTTTCGTTCACCGCGGACAGCAGCGGCGTCAACGTAAACTGTGTGGACATCAGGCATCGAAGGTACAACATATTGAGTCTCCATCAACACATGATCGGTGATTGAGCGTAGCCCCCGTGCTCCAGTGCCACGCTTGAAGGCTGTCTTCGCAATCTCACGGAGGCCGCATTCCGTCACATGAAACTTTACATCGTCCAATGCGAATAATCGTTTATATTGCTTGATGATGGAATTTCTGGGGACTGTGAGGATATCAACTAGGTTTTCTAGATCAAGTCCCTTTGTCGCGACAATAACTGGGAAGCGACCAACAAACTCAGGAATCATCCCAAAATCAACCAAATCTTTTGGAACGACATTGTCGAAACACTGATCCTGTACATCAGGATTCTCGATTTCTCTTTTCATCTCAGCACCAAAACCAATCGAGGCCGCATTTGTTCTGTGGTTGACGATTCTTTCAAGACCAGCAAATGCTCCACCGCAAATGAAGAGGATGTTTGTTGTATCGATCTGCAAGAAGTCGCCACGTGGATTCTTTCGACCAGGCTCCTTCGGAACATTCACGACGTTGCCTTCTACAATCTTCAAAAGGGCATGTTGCACTCCTGTGAAGAGAAAAAAAAACCAAGTCAGTAAGTGCACTCTGATAATCTACTCGAGTAAGAGAATTAACGCACCTTCACCAGATACATCGCGACTTATACTAAGGTTTCCTCCCGATTTCCGGATCTTGTCCGCTTCGTCGATGTACACGATTCCCCTTTGACATCGTTCAATGTCTTGGCCACTCTCAAGATACAGCTGGACGAGGAGGACAACAAAACGTTAGCCGCGAACGAAATTAACAACAGAACAGAATCTCAATCGTCTTCATAGTATTTACCTTGAACAAAATGCTTTCGACATCTTCTCCTACGTAACCAGCCTGTGTCAAACACGTAGCGTCTGCGATGACGAGTGGGACATCTATTAGCTTCGCGAGTGTTTTGACCAAGTGGGTTTTTCCACTACCAGTTGGACCTAGGAGCATGATATTGCTCTTGTCAATCTCGCAATCTTCCACCTCGGTTCCAAAGGATTCATCAGCGATACTATTCACGTCGGGGACTTCCGAGAAAGATTGGTTGATAGCACCACGCTCCGATGTCTTGACACCATATTGACCAAGATTCAAATCAGACAATCCGCCATCGCCCGCAAGTGGGAAGTACTCATCCTGCACGTCACCCCTGGCTCTCCTGGACTGTGTTGCAGCTTGTGCCTCTGCAACAAAGATACGCTTGTAATGATTGTAAACGCCGACCGAAAGTGCAACCTTCACGGCACTTTGGCCGATCACGTATTCATTTAGTCCTCGCCGAATTTCTCGTGGAGTCGGCATTCTTTTAACAGCTGGAGGGGGTAGTCCTGGCCCCTTGTCCGTAGCAGGTTCATCCTTGCCCTCAGGGCTCATCGAAAATGAAGGCGGTGCCTGACCTATGTGACTTTGAGCAAATCTCCTTGGAGGTTCAGGGATCTAAAAATGGATGGGCATGAGCAAAGTTGAGTATCTTCATTGTTATCAATAAGCCTTGTTCGTAAGAAGTGCAACTCACATGTCGCATGAGAATTTCAGGATCCTTTGACAAGGAAGGTTCGTACATCGTGCCATCAAGTTTTCCATCTTCAGTACCCAGATTCTTATTAGGGTTGATAACGAACCACCCCGAACAACTGGCGCAATAGAAATTGTTTTCTTCGTAATCACATCGAAATGTGACAGTGTTTCCGCAAGTCGGGCAACGATGACGGCCGCCACCGCCGCCTCCTGCCTTCAGCGGTGGGGCTCCCTTTGACGATACCATCGACGAAGGTGGGGGGTAAGGCGTTGATGAAGAGGGACTTCGCCCTGTCGGTCCTCCCGATCCTGATGCCCACGGTGTGCCGAAAGCAATTGAAGTGACGTCATGACTGACATCATGAAGAGCCAGCGTGCGATCGCCTTCTGAAGTACAACTGCTTTTCTCGTCCGAAAAACCGTCTTCAAAGTGATCGGCATAAGCAACTGCGGCGAGAGGTTCATAGAATCTAGCCAACCGCTCTTCATGCAATGGGACCACCACGCCACCACCGTCCGTGTCAGTGCTGAACGACGTTCGGAAAACGGGCGAGGAAGTACCACGGTAGACTAACCGAAGGTTTGACGCCTTTTCCCTTCCAATATGACCTGGCAACGCACGAACACTTCGTGTGGCATTTCTCAACAGAATTGATGATGTGGTAGACATGGCTTTGCGATAGGATAGGTTATCGAAAATGATGGTTACGATCACTATGACAAGCAAGAACTTTGGATACTTGCTTCTAGAAAACGTAGGTCTGAAACCTCGGTAGATTTTGTGCAGAACAAAGCTGGCGACGCATCGTTTCGACAGCCCAATGAGAATGTTTGTCGCATGTCACTCGATTAGCCAATCAGAGGATTCAAGTTGAAATTCGTTCGTTAACGTCCGCCATCATTTGGGTCATTTGGATCCACATGTTTCTTGTGTCACGACTGTGTGTCAAGCGAACCTCGACTTCAGAGATTCGCTATTTTACCTTTACTGGTACAGGGTCTACATACGAATTCCTCTGTTTGATGTGCCAAGTCCGCACATTTTCTCAAAAATCGCAAGCGTTTCTATCATCCGAGTAGTCCGGGTACGCGTTACCACGATTGGGCGTGTTACGCTCGAATTCGCCGTATAACCTGGTCTTATCGATCACCAACGACCGGCCAGATTTGTTCCACTTTCCGCCCCGAAGGGGTGATTTCCCCTCTAGCGATGCCATTTGCAAGGGTCGGGGCAATGCCCCAAACATCATCAAATAAACAACGGAATGGGCAACGAAAGGGTGGATCAAATCCTTTGTCTCGGCAGAAAGGAATCACCATGGAGGTAAGCAACAGAAGGTCATCCCATCGTCCCCGCCTTTCTTACCAGCATCCGACGGATCCGATAGTGGAACTCCGCGTGTCGTGCTGGCGCGACAACAATGAACACTTGTCCCTACTCCTTCGTGATCCGTGCTCAAATCTGTATGTGTATATGCCACTTCGGCGTGCCAAAATATTTTTATTCATAAGTATCACGTCACCTGCGACATGCAATCGCACCGTTGATCAAGAAAATGTTGTGTCTCTTTGGCTTCCAAGAAATTTTGGATTTCACCATGAACCAGAATGATGACTCGTGGTTACCCTCGCCAAGAAATCTTTCCGGTCGTGCTTTCGTTCTGGATCTTTTCACCACGAGTTGTCCTTGAATGTTATACTCATGCATGCATCTTGATACCTTGCCTTCACAGGATCTCAAGAAGCAGACCGCTCTTCGACTAGCCCAAGAACAACAGCAGAAGCAAACTGCCTATGCGGGTGAAAGTTTGAGGGAGCAAGTTGTTCCGCCTGTTTCCGAGCAACAAGTGACTGGTTTTGCCCCGTTTGTCCAACCACAATCTGCATCTTTCTTTAACCATGGTGTTCCCAAGGCATATCCTTACCAATCCGATGCGACTCCAAATCCTCTCGGCGTCCATCCCAACCCACCTTATCAGCAAAATCCACCTTTCAAACCCCACGTATTCAATGACACTTACAGCTTGACAGGTTCAATGGGTTTGCCTGTCGAACAAATGGATATCAGACAACTGAGCCCTCAGAACATACAACTTGCGAATGCTCCCCGGCAGGTAAGTGTTGCCCCACTTTCTCGTTTCTTTTCTGGATCACAAGCCTAACCAATAACGTTGACCACTAGGATGTCGATCCCCTTCCAATATTTGCATCGTCTTCTTCGGAGTCTCCTTGGTCTCAAGTCGGAGTGCAGAATGAGCATTTGCAACGAAAGCAGAAACTCCCTCACGGCCTGACTGTGTCGGAACTCAAAGAAATGACAAAGGCCCGACTCCAGGCCGAGGCAGCAGAAAAAGCAATGGATCGAAATCGGGATTATAGCTTTGACAGTCGCCGTATGTCCCCATTGGACTTCGACTCAGTTCCAGAAACGCGAGAACGAGCACCCTCACGAGATTCTTACCGCAGTTACCACAGTAATGACATAATGCATCGAGGCCCAGGTTCTACGAGCTCAATTCCATCCTTGGTGCAAGTTAACCAACAACCACGAGATGTTGCAGGCCGCCAGCCTCAAATGTCTCCGCTTCCTGCGGTCTTCCATAACTCAGGCTCAAGCTCTGCTTTCCATCAAAGAAGCGATGCCTGGGAGAGTGTTAGTGTGGCGTCGCACAACAGCGCCGCTCTTTCTGAAAACTATGGTTCCGACTCTGTCTACTCAAGTGGCCTCGGAAGTGCAAATGTCCAACTATCGGAATCCGATACCTTCCAGAACCAAGGTTTACTTTTGTCTGGACAGCAGCAAGGAATTGGGCGGGAGGAGCTTTCTTACCACTCATCTGCACACACCTCGCCCAATAATGGCAACTTGTTTTACTTTGATGCAGCCATCGGTGGGATCCGTCGACGCGCCATGACTTCTTCACCAAGGCCGATATCCATTCATGAAGACCACCCCATTGTTTATGGCGAGGAATTGAGGATGCCAAGTTTCGCCTCTCCGGCTCGCAACTCATTGCATTCGCGACCCTCTGGCAGTTATTCTCCTGTTCATGGATATGGCACCGAGGAATGTATGAGCCTGCACCCAGGACTGGCTCCCCTAGGGGGGACGGATCTCAATCGACCTCGTACATTCTCAGCCACTGCACTACCACTTAGATCACCCGATACATTCGAATTCAACCGACATCGAGCGAATACATTCAGTGGGTTCTCTTCCGTTCCCCCGAATGAGGTACAAGCGACGGACAAACTGAGTAACGTGATCACACAAAGTTTCTTGCGAGTTTCTCACAACGAATTGGAAGGAAGCGCAACACACAGCAACGCCCTAAGGAACGGGGTTGCAGCTCCACCTGGATTCTTTTCCAATGACGTAACTGTGAATCAATCTCCAAGTTTTTCAACATTGGGCTCATGGGGAGATGTACAAGGATCTAGACCTTCCTTGTTTGAAACAGACCTGGACAACCTTACAGATACCATGGGGTCAATTCTGAAGCTTTCGGGATTGAACTCTGATGGTCTTGATCGTGAGAGCTCCAACAACGATCAATACATCGGCTTTCGTTAGGTGTCGGTGGACCCGGTCGTGGAATGGTCACCTATATTTCCTCTCACTGCACACGACCCCTCTATATTTATTGCTTGTCTAATTTGATTGTGGCTTCGTCATCAATGCGGAAGCCTCTTCTTCATTTTCATGTCCAACAAGTTCCACTTTTGCCTTGCCTGTATCATGGCAAACCAGTGGATTTTATCAGTGATCCGAGATGTCAAATTTTATTGTTTGCAAGATTTGTCAAGTCATTCTATGACAGTTTTACAGTTAGTCCTGCTGTTCGGGACCATGTTCGGATGTATGCTCAGTGGTTGACTCTCACATCACTCTCCTTTGTCCACATTTACTGACAAATGAGCCCATTATATACAGTTAGATTATACACGATTGAAGATTATTTGGTATTTTTGTTTACCAGGTTCTAGCCTTATTATATCATACCGTTTGATCGGTTGAAGCGACTCGGCGATCTAATCTTTCTTCTTGTTTACTTCTTCTGTCCTCCTTTCTGCAAGAACGCGCTGTTGCTCGTCCAGTTCCTCCTCTTTCTTGTTATAGGCTTCATCCGCCTGGGCTGTGGCTGCTCCATAAAGTTTTCGTACGAGAGCCTTGCGCCCACCCTTGTCCCAGTCACTGTTCAGCATGGCGTAGACATTGCTGTCACGACTTGCATTCTTCACAATTTGATCTTTCAACAAACATCCTTCAAATGTGAATCCTAACCGATCAGCGATCTTGCTACTGTATCCATCCTTGGCATCAAGAGATAGCTGAATACGCCGATATCCATTTGCAAAAAGTCGATCCATGACCAAAAAGCTGGCTTCCAGGTGTTCTTGGCCATCAAGGGCGAATGGTGCAAGGATGGGAGGCTCCAATTGGATAGAAAGATTTTCAGGATCGTCTTTGGTCAACATAATCACTCCAAGTGGGCGATTTGTAACATTTTGAACTAGACAAAATGCAGCCTGGTCCTCCTTCAGCTGAAAGACAAATGATTTACGCAAGTCTTCGGCAGACTCAAACGGTCCGTCCTCCAAAAATCCCCAAACCTGATTCGGATTGTAAGGTTTTTTGTGATAGTACATATCCCCGGATGTAGCTGCAAATACTTTGTCCAAATGACGTTTCACGTCCAGGCCCTCTAACCAAACATACTTTCCAACAATTGTCTCTGGATTTATTTTGTACATGGCGCCAAATTCATCATCCGTCTTATGATTTTCGCAACATGTTTGTTCGTACATGCGAGCATATGATCTCCGGTAAGATAAATTCACATGATCCCCACATCCAGCATAACTTCTTGCGAACGCCTCAAAGCGAGCCTCGGGCTTTCCAGGAAGGATGGCACCTTAATCATCATCACAAGAACAGTCCGTGAGTCAACGACAAATTTGGCAGCAGGGCTGGGCTCGAACTGGCATTTCCACTTTTTCATCACATACCTCCTGGTTTGTCTTGACACTTTCGATAGGCCACGACAAAGTTTTTCATGTACCCAGTGTCGTCATCATCCGCTGACTTGCCTTGTGCTGGAGGAGGAATATTAAGGAGCATTTTTGTTAAATTGGTGTAGCCTTCTTTTCGCTGTCCTCGGTTGGGATAATTTCGACGCATCATTCTGGTTCTAGCAACCAAGAGTCGTTCCAATAATAGGGGTCGATCTTCGCGAGCCTTGTAATCATGAGCAATGGTAATACTCCCAGTTTTGGCTTGTTCCGCGATTCGTTCAAAGGATCCACCAAGGACCAGTAGTGTCAAGACGGCTATCACCGTACCAATGAATACCACGAAACCAAATAGAATCCCATATTTTTGGGCTGATGGCAAGTCGGATAATCCAAACGATTCCAAGATATTGTCGACCGATCCAAACGTGGAAGCGATTTGGGCCAAGGCAATTTTGAGTTTTTCAAGATCATCTGTCTCTGCGGAAGTAGTGTACGGCATGTTGCTCTACAAATGTTGTGCTGGAATCAACCGGTATCAATGGACTTTAATAACTGGTAAAAGGAATTGTATCGACCGATAAGCGATGAAAGGTGGATTTGAGGAGTGTAGTAGCCACAGTCCTTTCAACCCAAAAGCAATGACAACATACCACTACTAAAGAATGATGACGTTCAAATATTGCTGAGTCATATTAGTCATTTGGGAACCCGGAATTCCGCAAACCCGGTGCGAGGTGCGTTCATGGATTTTCCCATCTGCGGAATCTGCGATCAGTGCGACAGGTCAGAGAGACCTTCTATCTGCGACCACTGTGACGACGTTAAAATCACGTAAACCTAGTACATTTTTCAGCCAGGCTGTGATGTCCTGCTGGTAGCGTGTAGGACCAGAAATTGTTGACACTGCTGCTGGGCAGAAAGTGGGAACTTCACTGGACAAGGAAGGAAGATTTCAATTGACGGCAAGTTTCATTGCAGATTATGCATTCTTATTACCAGAATTGGCTGTGAAGTCCCACGTCTACCTGGTACACCGGTTATCGCACATGTCCTACCTGTACCACTTCTACATTACCTAGAAAATGTGGGGAATTTGTGACGGCAATTGGATCTTTGGTTCTTCATCCCACCACAGAAGAAAATCCTGCAACGCGGGTCAAATGTTCTGACAATACCTCATAAAAATCATCCACTCATTCAATTTCGAGTGAATTCTCTCCTTTCTACAACCAAATTGAGGGATGATCATGACGCGGTCTAAACTAGCTTTTCTGCTGGGACTAGCTATCCCGGCTGCTGCCTTTGACTATGACATTGTCAGCGCAGGCTCATTGCTTCTGACGGACGTGGCCACTTCTATCTCACCGATCATTACTCTTTTTGTCAATGAACCTGTGATTGTGACAGCTGACGGGCTCGAATGGGCGGAAAATTCTAGTAACTCATCCACGGGCGAGATACTCTGTGAGACCTATCTTGGTGGTGAGCTAGTGTCCTCTGGTACTCTCAGCTTGGACGACGTAGGTCGTGAACTTCCAACTTCAGTTGAATGCGGAACAGTGACTGTCCCGAAAGGAGGCAGATATAAGATCGAAGTTGTTATCACAGTTGATGAGTCGACTGCCTCAACATCTGCGGAATATGAAGCTTTTGCGGCAGCCGTTTCAATTCTGCCACTGTTCGTGATTCTATTCTTGGCTGTTACGACCAACATGGTAAGAATGCGTCGCCGTAACATCATCCCCGGAAACAGTTTTAAACGGTTTACTGACCTTTGTTGTAAAAAAATTTGAAGGTTGAATTCTCCCTGTATGCTGGGATTTTCGTCGGTTCGTGCATAGTGTACGGAACAATCGCAGCCGGCTTCAAGAACTCTGTGGAAAATTACATCCTGAATGCAATGGCGGATGTTGACCACGCGTACGTGTATCTCTTCACGTTCTTCCTTTCCGGGGTGGTAGCCATGATGGAAAAGAGTGGTGGCATGATCGGCTTCACGAGGGCACTTTCCAAGTTCGCCAAGACTCCGCGCTCAGGAGAGTGGGCACTATTTACCGTTGGTTTGATTATCTTCTTCGATGATTATGCCAATACGTTGCTTGCCGGACAAGGAATGCGACCCCTGACAGATTCTTTGTCTATTAGTCGAGAAAAGCTTTCTTTTTTTGTGGACGCGACCTCCGCACCTGTTGCAAGTCTCTCCCCGGTATCTAGTTGGATCGGCTTTGAAGTAGGACTCATTCAAGAGCAACTGGACCGAATTGTTGCCTTGCAAGGAACAGATGACATTGGAATCGAAACGTCCGGATACGCCGTCTTTCTTCAATCCATAAAGTACCGTTACTATCCCATTTTCATGCTTCTCATGATCATGGTTAGTATTTTTGCCCAGCGAGATTTCGGAACGCTGCTGATCGCGGAGAGAAAGACGGAAGTGTACAAGCGCACCGATGGTGGAGACGGGAGTTTGTCGGCCCATCTTGGTATGGGCCAAGAGAACCAGCCTCGCAAAGATCAGCCTCTCAAAACCTGGAATATGGCGGTACCCCTATCCATATTGGTAAGTGGAGAGTCATGCTGAAATCTCGTCACGACATGAGGCTGATGAAGACCGTCTCACTTTGATCCTGTCAGATCTTTTTGATTTTTTTCTGTTTGGTGCGAACCGGTAATGACGGATCAGGAAACCAAACATTCATGGATAAGATTGAAGCGTCAAATTCCTTTGCTGCACTATTGTGGTCCACATCTGGTACCGCTTTGATCACTTTGATTTTCTACATGATCCAAATCACCCGTGATGGAAAAATCATCATTCCTGATGCAGCTGCTCTAAAAGAACTATTCATGGCGGAAAAAGCAAAGCAAGAAGACCCAACGCCCAAAGCACGTTCGGTCATGTCACTGAGGGAATGTATGGATAGTTTCTTGATTGGTGTCAGCCGTGTGTTCCCCGCTTCGATTGTTTTGACTCTTGCCTGGGCTTCCGGATCCATCATGACTGCGGTTGGATGCGACCGACTTTTCGCCAGCTGGATTGTTGGTGGCCTCAATCCTCAAGTTCTTCCGACTTTAAGTTTCCTTATTTCGCTGTTCATGGCTCTCGCCGTAAGTTTCTGCGCAACGGTTACGTACTCTTTCCCTGCTCCCTCTGTTCATGACTCAATTTTTTTCTGTTATTTTTCAGACGGGAACCTCATGGGGAACAATGAGTATTTTGTTCCCACTGCTCACGGTACCAACCTACGAAGCTTCGAATGGCGATCCTCTCATATTCTACTCGACCGTGGCGGGAGTGTTGTCTGGAAGCGTTGCTGGTGACCACATGAGCCCCATATCTGATACTACCGTCTTGAGCGCGTTGGCCTCAGAGTGTGGCTTGATGAATCATGTGGGAACACAGGCGCCGTATGCGTTCGTTGTAATTTTAATCTCCACCATAATCGGGACAGTCCCCATTGGATTCGATGCTTGGCCCAACTGGGTTGGACTTCTCATGGGATTCGCTGTGATCATCGCCTTTGTCTATGTCATCTGCAAACCGGTTTTATCTCCCACCGGTGCATGGGACCCTTTTATTGCGATTTACATCAAGTTAACCAAGAATGAGACTCTTGAACAATTGCAACAAGACACCATCCGTGCCGCCAACGGAGAAGATTTGTCAGCCGGAAAGGTTGTCGAAGCCAAGAAACTTGAGGACGACAGTGAGCCGTCTGAGGACAATCCAAGTAAATATATACCTGTAGTTATGGCGCCGGTAGAGGACACGGAAGAGGTATCTCAGGCGCCTGTGATGAAGGAAGAAATGTTGGATGCCTAGTCGCCCTTTCTTGGCGCAATCTACGGGCACATGTTGTCTTTGTGTAACTCTTAGTCTTTATTTTTTGCGTGGTTCACTTTGTTCTTGATATTTTGCCCCTCGTTAGTGTGGTCACACCATACAAATGCTGTCTGATGCTCGTCATTCATCGTCGTGTAAATTTGGAGATCCTTGAAAATGTCACAAACAATGGTTACCGCTTTTCAGTGAACCTGAGTTGCATACTTCGAATCTCTGAAGTTCCAAACCACTTCTTTAATTCGTCATCGCATTTCAAAACAGTATGGCCCATGTTGAATAACCATGCGGAATGTCCCACCACGGCCAGTTCTTGTTCGGGTCTATGCCGTAGGAATTCCGTCAAGAATTTGTAAATCCGTTGGGATTGAGCCTTGGGACATTCTCGATCATGTGGATTCCATAAAGTATCTTGATCCTCGGCCGTTTCAGCCATGAGTGAAAAATCAATGCTGGGATACTCTTGTATCGTCTCGGATAATGGTCGGCGTTTATTACATACCAACAGTCCCATTTCTTCTCGGCACCATTCATGGGCGATAAAGGGAATTTTCCCACAAAAGTCGGCAAAGGTAATCTGAGCCGTTTGAATGGCTCGATGCAAGGGCGAAACAATCAACACTTGAGGTTTCAGTTGTGATGCATGCAACCGTTGTTCGGAACATTGTTGCCGACCCAACTCGGTCAGCGGGGCGTCTACCATTTCGGGTCGAACAAATGGATTTTGAGTGGGATCCGGATCATACACATCGTGTACGGGAGCACCGGCATCGCTAAGAACTGCATACATCAAGTTATGATATCCCTGTCCATGGCGTTGGAAATGTACAATCTTGGAATTTTCATCGGGAACTTGTCCGGGTACATATCGCGTCGCTTCAATTTGAATCGGGCCGTGATCCAAATTCATCGCTCCTTGTTCTTGCAGAAAGGTAAGTACGTGATCAACATGATTGCTTAGCACCGTAACACTATTGGAATATGGGCGGGTTGTCATGGTCCGAACGGTAAGCGCGGTTCGGATTACCTGTAGATGCATCTTGTGGGTCGGTATCACTTGGTTGGCTTCGAGAAAAATAGAATGAGAAGTGCGATTGGTCACAAAGGGCCAATGGTCACTTCTCCATGGCGCTTGCGATGTACCAACGTGATGACGTTACTGTTATTAGTAGGGAGGGTGGAGAATCGTTCACTGTCAGTTCGCTCACATCGCTCGGGCCAGTAGCGCAGCGCCTGGAAAAATACAGGTACTACAGGTAGTAGTCGGTTGTAGTACTTATTACAGTTAGTGCTTCGAAGTATGACTGTATTTTGGACGAACAGTAGTTCTACAAAACGTAGGTTGATTGCGTTCTCACTCACTATGGCTTTTCTCTCACACACAGGTAGTGTTTTGCTCTGTAAATTACCGACATCCAGGACAAGAAGGTTGTCAAGATATCTTGTTGCTTACTACTGCTATAATGAAGTCATCTACAACAACCAGCAAAGGAAAATGGCCCGTGACCTACTACCGGTAGTATAGCATTTCATTACTACTTTTGTTACTTCTTAAGAATTAGATTGCCATGCTTGCGCTGCGCCGGTCCTACCGGCGCGTGTCACAGGCTAGGTACGTGCCACCGACGAAAGTATACTCAAGGTATACTTTTTTTACTACCGTAAATTTCTAGTGAGGAATTTTTAGAATTTTGGCCAAGTCCACGCGCGTGCAATAGGACCGCCTGTACGACTTTAACTGTAATAGGTTCAACTCCAAGTAGTATTACAATAAACTTGATTCAAGCAGCCATAGACAACAATACATCAACCATTATTGTCCCTCCATTCCTCAGCCCATGCAACAAAACATGAGAAACAAGCAAGCACTATAACACCGACGCAGGCAGAACAAAAAAGTCTACCGGTAATGATACAGCAGGAGCCACAACGAGGCACAAACGCTGCTAGCCAACCATGTGAGCCCACTCATAGCTAGAATAACTACCTGTTAGAACAACTATGCATCAATATGTTATAGTTTCACTAGAACACGAAGTAAAAGCTACCAGAAGGATGATGGGCAAGTCTGCCATGATCAAAGAAGGCAACAGAAATTCGTGCTCAGTTGGCGCCATAGCATGATATTCCACAACCTTTTCGCCTCGAGTGAGGCAGTGGTAATTTGACCACTAAAATTTATGTTGCATATTGCTATCTTACAGTTAGTGACAATGCTACATTCAAGAGTTCTTGAGTCTCGCTATAGTTGCGCATCGTCGCAGAAAATATTCAACCGGTATACTCAAAATTGCAAAAAACCAATATACTTTCGAGCTCGTATCACAGACGATTTTCGTTTCTACGTGCAGTTGCGAGCGTCTGCTCTCCACGGGGTATTTCTTGATACGTTTTGAAAGTATATTGAAATGAGTATACCGCTTCGCGCAATACGTGCGAAAAGACAATACTTCAATATACTTTCAACGGTTATGTACTTGGAGTTTTGGTACAACCGGTGGTACGGTAGTTCTCTCAATCACATCATTCTTCGAATTGAAAAAAATTGGTACTTTTTGTAGTTTTGTAGTTTTGGAATCAAATACTTAAAACCACGTGCCACCGCTGGCGTGACAAGGCAGCGCGGTAGGGTCCGTTCGAGTCGATCCAACGTATGTGGATCCGCCAAAATTCCATGAACGTAGAACACTCTTACCATTGGACTGATGGAGCGCCAACCGAGCCTGGAAGTTGGTCCTGCCAATATCGTGGGAAAACAGCAATCCAACGCCTTTCCCTCCAACACGACAAACTTTTGAGTGGGAGGGTTTGCTATTCTATGGAGATTTTTTTCTGTGAGTCTTGTTGATGACAACCTAGCGCCGTGATTGATCATTGCTTGGCAGCGACAGTTATTGCGATTCCAACCCACTAGGTTCGATCCCGTAAGGCAACGCCAACCATAGACATTGCACATAGCCACAACACCACCGGTGGTGTATCGTCGCGATAAACATGCGGTCCTTTCCTCCACCTCCTCGTTGGGGCAATCGAATGTTGGACTCTCCCCCTCCGAGTCCTCGTGATCACAAAGACGGCTTGGTTTCGAATAGCTCCTTCGATAAACCTGTCTCGCAACGCTCCAAATCCGTGCAATTTGTTCCCGAAGGCGAAGGAGCCATGTCTCCACTTGAAACTACACTCCCACTCACCCCAGAACACTCGTTTTCTTACGAAGTGTCAAGGCCAGTTGTCACACCCTCGCCTGCCAGAGGAGGAACCCGAATCGCTAGATTAGCCTCCTTGTTTTCCAGCCGTGCTGTTGTTACCACAACGTCCTCTCCACCGAGGTCTGATTCTTCCAGCGGCTATGTTGGATGGCCAGGCACACAAGACAAACGCGGCGGAACAGTGGAAGTGGAGCAGTCCTCTGACTCAGCCAGTGAAATCACCGAAAAAATTCATCGATTTACTTCACCTATGAATGGAAATGTCCGAGGAGTTCAAGATATCTACGGTCACGAGCAACCCCATACGGCTTTGGCAGACCCATGGGCTGACATGGAAGAGTCACTCTCTGTTGCCAGTACCAAATTTTCCAAAACGTCGTCGGCTTATTTCTCATCGGCGCCTCGCCCATCGGAACACGATCGCCTTGCCGTCGCAGCTTCAGTAATGCGCAAACCCCTGACAGAAGAAGCGCTAAGACTCAAGGATCATCTCAGCCCTCCACACAGAATCACTTCGATGGGTTACCGTGGATTAATTGAAAAGACTCGTGATGTTCCAAATCTGATGGATGGGACGGAATCGGAAAGTTCGAGCGTGTCCGGGAGAACCAGCATACGAAAAAGAGATCCGGAAGCGTCCTCGGATGTCTTTGATGGTGTGAGTAGAAGTGGGGATTCGGATATTTTTGATGGAGTTCCCAATCATAATGTCGCTACGAATCGGTATTTGGAACGAACGCCGTCGATTCCCGAAAATTTCACATTGGGAGCCATTCCTCGAAATGACAATGAACATTTAAACTTGGTTTTGTTAGGTGGCGGACTTACTACGATTCAAACCACAGCCAATGACTTTTCGAATCGAAAGACAGCCAGCGATTTTGATGAGAATTTAACCAACAGTGACTATGATCAATATGGGTTTGCCAGAATTCCAGGATTCAATGAAATGGCAACTGCTGGGAAAAATGCGCACGATCAAGCTGTGGGAGCCCAGCATTTTATTCTACCGTCCATGCGGTCATCCAAACGAAGCACTAGTCGATCGGAACCGGGCAGCGAAGTAACGGGTTCATCCGTCTTTTCTGACCAACATGAAGTCGACAGCTGGGGAGAGAGTGTAAGGGATGGTATTCAACAATACTACGTTCATCCCGACCAAATGAAATCTCTTGTCAAGAAATTCCGAAAGATGAGCAGCAAGATGTCGTCCAGATTAAGTTACGAGGAGATGGAACGAGAAGAAGATGCCATGAAAGCCTTTGCACTTATGGAAATGAGAAGTCGCATCATGGAGAAGGATATAGAACGCGGGCTGGAACGTCGAGGCGGGACTTCTATTGTCGATGATCTAGTCTTGACTCCGTACAATCGTGCGGCAATGCGAGTCCGTGATGCCTTGGTGGTTGCCAAGGCATGGCGTGATGGTGCGACTCCCAAAGATGTTATCAATACCGCGATGCTGACCCATCGGCCAGAACGAGCCTATTATATCCTTCGTCATGTCCAGCCTGATCCATGGCAACGATCACCACAATACGAATGGGAAGAAGTGAGGTGGCATGACGATCTAGAATTATCGCAATATCATTGCCATTCCATCGGACCTCGACATTTGAGGGGCTTTGAAATGTTTACCATTGGAGATTGTCAGAGTATATTGCTCAAGCTTTGCAACCAACAGTGTGTTGTAAGTACTTCATCTGTGTGAAGAGATCTAATCGTCTGTAGTCGACCAGTATCTCACAATGTACTCTTTCAGGAACTGCGCGGACAATTGAATGAAGCGACGGCTATTCAGCTTGAAGCTGAAGACGACATGAAGGCAGAAGAAGCAGATGGTTGTGGTGGTGACGGCATGATGACTGAAGCTGAAATGAGATATCTCACTGCTATGGAAGAGGTGAAAACAGTCTCCCACAAGCTGGTTCTTGCCGAAAAGGCATTCACCCTTGTCCGCGACCGCATCGAAAAGCTAGTCGCCAAATATGAAGCCTTGCTTATCAAACTTGACAACGATGCCGAGTCTATAGCCCCGTCGTCGGTGATCACTGACGCGAGCTCCTACTATTCTGACTACACATCTGGTACTCTCCACGAAGAAAAGGAACGTGAATCTTTGGCGCGTCGTGCTCAACGAGCCGAACTTCGGGCGGAATTGGCCGCTCGTGAGGCCATGCTCACGAAACAACAATTCGAAGAAGTTCAAAAGGAGAAAGAAATGGAGATCCAGGCCTTAAGGCAAAAGTTGAACGACCTTCAGTCGGAGACTTCGACGGCTATTGCCGAGCGCGAGCATTCCGTGGTTGTTGCCCGTGTCATCGCGGCCAACCGACGGGGTCCCGGCAGCCAACTAAGCAGTATCAAATCCACCATTAGTGCATCCAAAGTTGAAGATGTGAAACAACGATTTCGCAGTCGATCGGCAGGACGCAATAGTTTCAATCCACCGAGACCCAACGCCGCCTCACAGTCAAGTCGTGCTATCAAATCTTCCAATGTCGTTCGAAGGCATTACCCACACGATCCAAGTGCTAGAGAACGCAGTGCTATGCTACGAGCTGTGGGCGAAGAAATGTTCCAACACTTGGACTTTTATGAGCGATCGCTCAAGGCTGTGGAATCGTCGATACCCTAGCCTTTTTGTAGTCCATTGGACCAGTAAACATACAAAATATAGTTATGAACCAGATAGAGTTAAACTTTCTACCCGGTAGTTTTTGCTCCAATCCCAGGTACTACAGTTAAAGAGGCGTGGATGTGCCCGGGACCCATCCGTGTCTTGATGGTGCCGTTTATTTTTCCGCGCGGCCCACGGCGTTGTGGTACTTGACCCGGACCCGGGCTGCAGTCGTCGGCGTAAAAATGGGTCATTCGTTCACCATTACGACGCAACTACCTGTACCGTCAAGGACAACAATTCGCACTTTATATAATCGATACGCTTCCATAACAAGATGATGGAAGGAACAGATGACGAGCCGTTGGGGCGGCCTTCGTTCCAACAGCACAGTGCTGAATGTGAGTTTGAACCGTACCATGTCGTGACTGGAAAGAGATTTTGTACCACGAAACAAAAAGGGACCCAGATTCCATTGGATCTCTGGTTGGACAATGATCCTTTATTGAGGTTGTTGCTTTCTAAGGCACCTGTTCCTATTCTCACATGTATTTTTTGTTTCTTTCTACTGGTTAGTCTCTCGGGTGATTCAGTATTGGCTTGACAAGTCAACGGTTCATCTTGTCCCTCGATGGTGCGGCTTTGGATTTTTACTATTTCTTTTCTTCTTGCGGATTTACCTCATCCAAGGGTATTTTATTGTGGCCTATGGTCTGGGTATATATTTGTTAAACAATTTCATTGCCTTTTTATCTCCCTTGGAGGATCCGAGCGATCAACCGGGACTACCCACCACCGCGAGTGAAGGGAAAGAATTTCGACCCTTTGCTCGACGACTACCGGAATTCAAATTTTGGTTGGCCTGTACAAGGGGCACGGCGACCTGTATAATCATGACATTCTTTTCGGTCTTTGATGTTCCCGTCTTTTGGCCCATTCTATTGATGTATTTTTTCATTCTCTTTTTCATGACGATGAAGAGACAAATCATGCACATGTACAAGCACAAGTACGTACCAATTAGCTTTGGCAAGTCGAAATACAAAAATGCTGGAAGAGAAACTGGAATGTATGGAGGAGGAATGCACAAGGGCAAGTGAACGAGCGATTTGACCACAATGCTTTCTGTCATGGTCCAGGGCGGGTTTCATCTAGGATAGGGTTTGTAAACAACTGCAAGTTTTAAATGACAACGCCATACCTTCCTACCGCACTTTACCATGTGTGTCGTTGTTGTCTTCTAGATGTTAAGAGTGAGGTAGCTACATTGGTAGACATCTTTGGTCTTATTTACAGTGAGCGAGGACACAACCAGGTAATTTGTAGGAAAGCATTTGTACTCGGACGAGTCCACGAGAAATGAGAACCTGTTCTTGGCGCGATTCATTTGTCAAAAAAGCAAATTCTTTCTTTCCACAGAAGCGACATCACCGCGACGACGGTGTCAAGAAGTTTGACGACAAATCGACAGGATATACATTTGGCAACGTCTTCGCCATTCATTTCTTGGATCATAGTTTCAAATACGGCCATGACGCTTCGCGCCTTGTTAGCCATCCAGGGCGATTCCCTTGTATCCCTTCGAACACTACTACAACGCCATGCTGGGCAGTCATTATTGCTTTCCAGAAAAGTACCCTTGCACCAACGCAGTTTAGCCACCGTGGCAGATCATCTCGCAACTTCCCCCATTTCTCACACTCAATATCTTCATCAGCCGCCTCCCATGATCAAATATGATCTAGATATTTATGGTGACGATTACAAAAATGCCAAAGCTCGCACGGAAGTACAAGTTGCCGAACTAAACGAACGATTGGCCAAAGTCCGACTTGGTGGAGGACTACAAAATGTCGAACGTCACTTGGCTCGCAATAAACTTCTTCCTCGCGATCGCATCGAGCGCTTGGTAGATCCTGGGACTCCAGTTTTAGAACTTTCCGCTTTGGCCGGATATGATGATAACCCCAAGGACGACATTGCTAGTGGAGGAATTGTCACTGCCATTGGAGTCGTTGCCGGACAATTATGCATGATGATTGCCAATGATGCCACTGTGAAAGGAGGGACTTATTTTCCTATTACTGTCAAGAAACATTTACGTGCACAAGAAATTGCCATGGAAAATAATTTGCCTTGTATTTATCTTGTCGATAGTGGTGGTGCCTATCTCCCCAAACAAGCCGACGTGTTTCCGGATAAATTTCACTTTGGACGCATCTTTTACAATCAAGCCAACATGTCGGCACGAAATATACCCCAAATCGCGGTTGTCTGTGGTTCGTGCACAGCAGGTGGCGCCTATGTTCCCAGCATGAGCGATGAAACCATTATTGTGCAAGGCAATGGTACAATCTTTTTGGGAGGTCCACCCTTGGTCAAGGCAGCGACGGGAGAGATAGTAACTGCCGAAGACTTGGGTGGTGCACGAGTCCATGCGGAAGGATCAGGTGTTGTGGATCACCTAGCGATAAATGAAGAAGAAGCCTTGCTCAAGACGCGTGATATCATCGCTAGTTTAGGACGAGATCCCTCCAATGCCCCACTCACATTGCCATGGGAAGACCCCTTGTATGATCCACAAGAATTAGGGGGTATTGTTCCGGTGGATAGCAAAAAGTCTGTAGATGTCCGATTGATCTTGGCTCGAATCCTGGATGGTAGTCGCTTTCATGAATTCAAGGCCAATTATGGCAAGACATTGGTTACTGGATTTGGAAAGATCATGGGACAAGACTGTGGGATCATTGCCAACAACGGTATTTTGTTCTCTGAGAGCGCTCTCAAAGGTGCTCACTTTGTTGAATTGTGTTGCCAACGAGGTATACCCATTGTGTTTCTACAAAACATTACAGGATTCATGGTAGGACAAAAGTACGAAACCGAAGGTATTGCCAAGAATGGTGCCAAACTAGTGACTGCGGTATCCAATGCACATGTTCCAAAAATAACTCTAATCTTTGGTGGAAGTTATGGAGCTGGAAATTATGGCATGTGTGGCCGAGCCTTCTCGCCTCGGTTCTTGTACATGTGGCCCAATGCTCGAATTTCCGTCATGGGCGGATCGCAAGCGGCTAATGTATTGTCTACCGTCCAGAGAGATAATATTGAAGCAAGAGGTGGAAGCTGGTCGGCCGAGGACGAAGCTGCCTTTCAACAACCAATTCTTGAAAAGTATGAACGCGAGAGTTCGGCCTATTTTTCAACTTCGAATTTGTGGGATGATGGCATTATTGATCCGGCAGATACTCGATTTGTTCTCGGTGCCTCGTTGGCAGTAGCAAGACGCACCGGTTGCGAGCCCAATACCACAAAGTTTGGAGTGTTTCGTATGTGAACAACTTTCGGCGTGTGAAGGAGTTGTTCGAACAAAAAACAAACCAAGGTAACAGTTCCTTAGGACGTTGATTCCATGTTGAGACTCTTTCTCCTTGCATAGACCCCAACAGCATAACATAATAGTGCCACACCAACAGTACTGTAACCCACTGAAACGTAGATGTGGAACTGGAGAGGATCAGGAATCAAGATTCCCAAAACAAAGGCCAGCATCGCAAAGAAGTAATTTAGCGAATTCTGGGTGCCGCCAACACTACCCCTCACATCTTCGTGTACATGCAATTGCATCAATTGCGTGACGGTAATATCAAATACCCACAAACCTACACGGCTTGCACAAACTCCGATAATCAACATGGCAAGGGACGAAGCATTGTCATGAATGAAAAGCGACGCAAAACTTGCCGTCAAGCATATAAATTGGAAACTGACGCTGAGCATTCCTGTATTGATCAAGGATGTTCGTCGCGACAAAAAGTGATAGACAAAGGTACCCGCAAGACCAGCTGCTGATGAGACTCCTCGCCAGAACCCAATCGAATCCATCCGCATTCCTCTCCAAACAAGATACGCGGTCATGATCCCTCCAAAGGACAAAACATTCACATACCTGCAAATTGCAAATGAAAATGGTCAGTCGCGCGGCACATTGATTGACTGCAACTGCGCATTTCAATATTAGAGAACTCACAGCAGCGACAAACCAATCCCCGCCCAACACACATCCTGATCCATGTACACCTGGAGCGCCTCTGGGAGGGGTATGAAACAATACGATGACTTTTCCGCACGAGGCGTCACATGGTTATTAGGATTGTGATGGACCGTGGTCGAGGTGGTTTCATTATTACGAGTCGCTACCACTCGTTTTGATGCCATCGCGGGAATATCATAGTAAATCTTGGCTGTGCAAATATATTCCACAACCAATGCCATGGCATTGAGAATACCAACAAATACTGCTGCTCCTACCAGATTGGCCCCCTTATCTGTTCTGGTTCCATCATCAAACAGTGCCACAAACAAACCCGCAAATGCAGGAGCCACCACTTGACATCCAAGATCGATTTGCTTCATTGCAACATTCGTGTCAGAAAGCCAAGTCTTTTGTTGATTGCGTTTCTCTGACAAATCAGAATTGGTACAGGGTATACAATTACTCATAACCACAATCCAGTCTCGTTCCACTGCCACCAAGAACCCGGTGTCTAGAATCTTGGCTGCGGCTCCGAGGATATGAATACTCGCTAGAAGGACAAGTGACCACCAATCGGTTGGTACACCTTTGAGTCTTGATGATTCAGACATCATATTAGATTCTTGTTGTTCCTCATGAGGTTGTGACAAGAGGAGATAACAACAGAATGTTGCCAAGAGTACAGCACAGTTTTCAAAGCCAATGAATTGTCTGGCAACAACCAGCCTATTTGTTCCGTCAATGAATCGTCCAATACTCGAACCAAAGTAGGACACGGACCCTGTGGATACCAAACCATAGGAGCTGACAAGGATAAGGCTTTGATAGTTGCAAAATGCAGCCAGGAAAAGCACGAGACAGAACTGCCACGCATTCTCCGAAAACTGGTTGAAGAAATGAGACAAGAACATTATACGTCGTGCTCTGGCTAGATCCAAAGAATCTTCTTCTAGCTGCAGTCGTCCTGAAGAACCATTGAGAAGCAATGCGGTGCCTTCATGTGGTTTGTCTTCACAGTCAGGAGTTCCTTTTCCTTCTACCGGTAGAGGCATTGTCGGTCGATCATATATCAGGGTGCTTCCGAAAAATGACAAAAGACGCCACAAACTGTGATCGAAAGTTGTTGGATGGCGAAAGGCGGAACATCTACAACAAGATTGGGTACCTGGTATACGATGTCCAAGTACCGGTACTTGGAACATTATTATATATATATACATACCAGGTACCAGGTCCAGTCTAATGATACTAACGTTCGTACCTGGTACTTCGAGGTAGGTTACATATCACACCACCGGTAGGTAGTGTAGTACGAACATGGGAGAAGTACTGTACCTGGTACAGGTAGCCCTCGACTCTAATTAACGTGAAAACTGCTTTTGGACGCCACCAAATGAAAAATAGAGGAAAACCATGGTCTCGAGATCGTGAAATATGAAAAAACCGTGCCAGATGTTGCGTGATTCACATGCGATCGACGAAAACTAAAAACTTGTGCTTACGTAGTTGATGTTACGATCCAAAAGATACGCAAAATGCCGCCAGCGAATAAATGCTACTTGCAGTTAATTCGTTGTCGTACGTTTAGTTGCAGGTCTGCACCACAAAGCCCACTTTTTTCATCGTCAAGATCTATCAACATGAAGGTTTTTGCTCTTTTCGCCCTTGCCGGATCTGCGGCTGCTTTCATGCCTGTTTCCCAAATGGTTAGTGAATTGTAGCTTTCATAGGCAATAGATTTCGCCTTGAATTGGAAATTGGAAGTCTCACTGTTCAAGGCCTTTCCTTCCACGTTTGGCCATTTTTGTTCCTGTTTAGGGATCCAGCACTCAACTTCGAGCTGGCCTCGATGATCTTCCGGGAAGCACTGCTCCTATCAAGAAGTTCGACCCTCTTGGATACGCCACCATTGGAAGCGAGGAAACGCTTCGTTGGTTCCGCGCCTCTGAATTGAAGCACAGCCGTATTGCCATGCTTGCCACCACCGGATACATCGTCCAAGCTGCCGGTGTCCACTTCCCTGGTCAACTCAGCCACGACGTTTCGTTCGAATCCTTGTCCGCCTTGAAACCCTTCGATGCCTGGGAGGCCGTTCCTGATGCCGGAAAGGCCCAAATCTTGGGAACCATCTTTGTTGCAGAACTTGCAACGGAAGCTCAAGGAACCCACTACATGAAGGGAGGAGATTTCCCCACCATCGTCTTCCCTCCTATTGATTTCTCTGGAGTTAGCAAGGAAACCTTGAAGGTCAAGCAAGACCGTGAGTTGAACAACGGTCGTCTTGCCATGATTGCCATCATGTCCTTCATTGCTGCCAACAACGTCCCTGGATCAGTCCCTGCCCTTGCTGGCCTTGACAAGTTCTAATTTTGTACTCTTTATCGGACTACACCAACTTTGACAAAACCAATGAATAGACTTACGATGGAGGGTCGTCACTGAGCGCCCGAACATCGGATGAAATTGAAATTTAATATAGTTTCACTGCTCGGTCTCCACATTTTGCGTATACTTTGAAGTTATTCTCAGTCTTTTCATCCGCATGGCAAACTCAAGTTTCACAGTATATCCACTAGTTTTTATTGTTGCTTGATATGGAAAGTGGATCGGTCTATTTCAGCATGTGATGCATCCCATATTTCAGTCGATGCAGCATTGAAATGTTTCTTGGAGCGTCAAGGAGATAGTACTTCGTCCATCATTCCACGAACTACAGATACAAGGAGACTACACTAGGAGGAAGAACATCAAAACCAAACGAAAATGATTGCGAACAAATAGTAGGAAATCCCAAAATAGAATGTCCAATCCCCACAGTCTATGAAGGTTATCGCTGGAGTTTTTAGTAGTCTCCGCCGCCACCACCTCCACCGAACATATCAACTCCACCTCCCATGTCGGCTTCCTCTTCTTCTTCCTTCTCTTCCTCCTTGACTTCTTCCGCAGCAGCAGGTCCAGCAGCAGCACCGCCTGAAAAGTAAAAATGAAATAAGGAAGGAGAGGTTGGGGTTAGACGACACCCCCTTGTGACAAAAATACACAGCTCTTAGAATATAATTCCGTATGTACTTACCGCCTCCGCCACCGCCGCCACTTCCAGCGCCTGGTGTTGCAATTAGTGTAGCGACCTTGTCAGGGTTGCTCAAGAAATTTGCAAAGATGATGGGGTAAAAGGCCTCAACTTCCTTGTTTCCAGTTGCCTCTAGAAGAGCTGAGATTTGTCCCGAAGAGATCTCGGCCTGGTATGTAGCAAGAAGATGAATATATGAGTCATTTGCATTTCGAAATCAAATTCCAATTTGCCATCGGATCAACGGTTCCAGGATCTCGAGCGGATTGCAACTTACACCACCGTCATAAAGGGCCAAAACGGCAAACGAAGTTGCCAACTCGTCTTTTTGTGCTTTTGTTAGTTTATCCATTGTGTATTGAAACGTTTGGCCAAAGGCTCAGGCAAATTTTTAAGTCTACAAAGACCGCTTGAGCGCTTTTGTAACAGAGTCTGCCATGGTCGAGGCAAGACGACTTCGGATGGTGGGCTTTGACCTCTCGACGAGTTACCGTGTTACTAACTGAAGTTACGGTCCGATTAGTCCTACCTATCAGATACATGCCCCGTCCCTCCTTCGTACGTGAGTGTATCAGGACGGTAGTTCATACTGTTGTTTAGTTTTGGCATTGGCAGGTAGAGGTGAGAAAATAGAAAATAGCATTCTATTGTAGAACACAGACTAGACAATTCGAAACAACCTGCTTGTTTTGAAGACTAATGTAGACCTATTCCTCGTCAGGACCATCATCTTCGGGAGCGTCTCCGTCAACTTCTTCGTTTTCGAGTGCCAGCCTCTCCATCATTTCGTGGAGCTCGGCCTCTTCTTTGATACTGACAGCCTTGGGAGCCATCTTGACATCAATCTTTCCACCCTTTACCGTTATCATTTCTTTAATGGTATCAATAGCGCTGTTGAGTAGAGCTATCCCGACGTCTTTTTCTAAAGTTGTCGTGGATAGCACATAAATTGGAGGAGCGATGAGCTTAATACGGATAGGGTTTTGTTCACTTCCCAGAGCCATTCCGGCGAATAGGGCCTCACGAATAGCATCAATGCCCTCATAAGTAAAACAAGACACTTCGATATCACTTCGAATCTTAATGGGCTGAGGTGCCAATCTGCGCAGAATGTAGGTCTTGAGCTCTTCTTTGAGCTCATCATCAATTTCCAGTTCAGCAAATGGATCAACGACGCTCTTATCCTCTGAAATTGCAAGCTTGAATGCATCATAAGCGTGACCAAATTTTTTGTAAAGTGGCCAACCGATCTTCTCGTACAAGTCCTCCAATAAATACTTTCGTCTCTCAGCCAAATGACGCAGCACTCCGTGAACAGCTTTTGCTTTGTTGAAACGATCCTCACAAGCAGCAACATCTTCCGGCGAGACTCGGCGCTTACTAAGATCAATATATCCCTTTTCCTTATCCACACGAAGAACCATGACAACTTCATTTCGATTTACACGAATGAGCTTGTGGATCGAACGAATACGACGTCGCGAGAGCTCAGAAAGCAAAATCATACCCTCAATATTGTCGTATTCCAGGAGCGAAACGTATGCACCCATATCAGCAATATTGCGCACATTGACCATTACTACTGACTCCAACTCGGGATATTTGTTCTCATAGAAACGGCAATTGAGATTGCTTCTATCTTCACCAACGTACATACGAAATCCGCCATTGTCCTCCGCGTCGAATGTTGTTGGAACAGCATCAAGAACTGCTTTTCCTTCTCCGTCTGCCATTTTGTGTATTTGCTTGCTTGGGTTCTACTCCTTTCAATCCACTTTGTAATATGTAGCACAAGAACGCCGCTTTTCCTTGTGCAGCTAGGTTGATGTCGGCAAAAACTTGCAAGGCGCCGCTCATGTCCAACTTGCGACTTGCGACTGGCGAGGGTCTCGCCCGACCACAAACATTCCTGGTACCAAGCATACGTGCTGATGGACCGCTGACGGACAGGCACTGCAACAATCAATTCGAAGAAGTCAAGTAGAGGCGCTGTGGCCAATAGATGGCCCGGCACCGACAAAAACAAATCGAGCGACACAAACCATACAAAACGAACCATCATGAGACTTTTGACGCATAACTTCTTACAATCGAATGTTCGTGGGACAACGAAAGGCTATCCACTCAAAATAGTTCCGACCGACATCTTGGTCGAAGATTCACCCGTGGATACGGAGCTTGTGCGAAAGGTGTTGCCGAAACTACAATATTCTGCCATCGTCGCGGCTCTCGCAGAAATCTACGAAAAAGTTGATCCCAAGCCACGTGCTATTCCCGATGAGCTTCCTCAGGATGGAGGAGAAGTGGAAGAGTCAGTGTTGGAAGCCCTTCACCATGTACTCTTTAATATTCATGTAATCGAAGGGGAATTGATTTGCCCAGATACTCTCCGCAAGTTTCCAATCAAGCAAGGGATTCCAAATATGATTTTACACGAAGACGAGATTTGAAAAACATGACTATATGTTGATGATGATTGATACGTTTTTACAACAACTAGCGTCGGCATCAGGGTACATGTAGTCCAAGACGAATCATGAACACTGACATTTCTGATGTGAAGTCGGCATTATTGCAAGATTGGATTCCAACTATTACCAGGTACACTTGACACGTCTCGTTGGTCACTACAAGTAACAAGAACCTCTTCCAGATTTCATCAATCCAGACTGTGTGTGACGAGATTGGAGATTTCGAGATTTCTTTCGCCGGTACAAGTACCTGGTACAAGTACCCTTGTAGTCGACAGGCCCCTACGGTAGTGTCGGTAATTTACAGTTATACATGGTTGTTGCCTATGTTGGACTGTACCTTGTACTTTTACCTTGTGCGTAGTCCTTCGCCCTCTCTTCTTTAGTCGTTCTGCAACCAACATACTCTTCCCACCATGGTTCAAAGCCATAAGTATAGCAGCCGACACTTATCTCGCACCACGTGGCCCGGCTCTCCGTGAATCACGTTGTAAACCGTCCCAAACTGAGTATTAAATAAATCGGCACGTCAGGTGGTGCAAATCAGCAAAAGTCCCAGGGTGAGTGATCCCGGCGTTTCAATCTTATTTATGCCCGATTCGGCTCACTCGAGTCCGCCAAAAAACAGAACGCGGGAAACGGTTTGAACGCTCCCATCGAGGCTGCAAGGATCACGAATCACGTAATGAGTGGTACTAGGTACACGTGCTTTTCACATGGAGTGAATTCGAAAATGATAGTGAATTGTTCTACAAATTACCGTTGTTGTATACATGAATAAAATATGAACAGAAGCATTGTCTCGCAGGCGTGCTGTAGAGTATATCGACAGGCGGTACACAAACTTGAACTCCCTCCAAACACAAATTTGCAGTCCAGCGTAGCTGAGTTCCCAGAACGTTTTGTGGCTCACTCCAAATCACAAAAAGCACGCCTCCATCGCGTCTGTGTGCACAATGCCACCTCAAAGCAACGACATGAATCGTTTCGACTACAGCGAAAAGAAATTCAAATATCTTGGTTTTACCAAAATGGCTGACATCGCCGAACATTCGTACGATACGGAAAGCACTACCAGCGAGGAACTCGATACTTCATTCTCGAAGGAATCTGTTGCAAGTAGGGGCAGTGATGATTTAGAGAAGCCAATGGGATTCCCTGAGTTTGGCGCTCACGAGATTTTGTGCGATTGGGAGGAAAGCCGATGGAAACGATTGTCACGACGCCGTGACAGCGCCACTCCAGATGGTCCATCACACACCCAATACGCAAGAAGTTGGCGTGGAAAACTACGACTTTCCTCTACCAAATCACTTCTGCTATTAGCTTTATTTCTTTCACTTCGTGTTGCTTTGAAGCCCACCTTCAGAAGGGCAAAGGAATGGTCAAAGTGGCGAAGCTTCGTGAATTCCGATGTACCCAAACTTTTGCATGACATTAGCAGTACTCCAACTGGAAGATCGTTCACAATTCGGTTGAAGGGAGGCCGTTTGGATTTGTTGAAACAATCGCTCGACGCCCACGCCCGGTGTTCTTCCGTTGGTGAAATACAAATTGATTTTCGAGGAGGTGACGACGATTTTCCGCAGACACTGTTGCGCTATGGTGCTGGGAAAGCTACAATAGTACGAGAAAGTTCTACGGCTGGTGTTTTCTTGCTCAATGAAGGAATGACGTTGTCTTGTGAGGATCTGGACAATGCTTTCAAGACATGGAGGAAAGACCCGAGAAGAGTTGTCGGCTTCGTTGGTGTTCCATCAGATAGAGTGAGTGTCAGCCCCTTGCAAGGATCACAACAAAGCGGACCGTATTCGGTCTTGTCAGATCGGGCCACTTTTGTGCATAGTCTCTATCTCGATGCTCTGTCTCCTTTTACAATCGGGGCCTGCTGTGATGTACTGCTGTCGATACAAGTTTCGCTTCTTTCAAAGGTAGCACCATTGCTCATGAAAGCCACGCCCCGATACATACTAGAATCGGTTGAACACGATGGCGATCAAACATGTCACCCCAAAGCTTGCGATGGCCTCTTCTCGCGCATTGGTGGAAAACCTACTTTACCACATTCCGATGTCGTCATCCTTTTGGCGTCGGATTGACAGCAGTTTAACCTCCTTGATTGTATCACGGGAACTGCTGGCGCGAACAGTAACTTCATTCCCTTTTTTCTGGATAGGTAAAGCTATGTAGGTGCAATCCAGCTCCACCGTTGACCTATCCGTAACTTGCCGAACCTACAATTTAGTCCTGTCGACATCAACTTGGTTGGAATTCATCTGTATGCCACGGAGCCATTCGCCGTTTCAAAAGGTGGATGATGAACCAAAAGACTTATCAACTATAGACAGTAGTGGAACACAACTTGTACATCCCCATAGATGTTTAGCATCGCTGTAAAAGGTGTGAACGGTTGGACAAATTGTCGACATCAACTTGGTTGGAATTCATCTACTTCGGGGTATACCACGGAGCCATCGCATTCGCCTTTTCCAAAGGTGAATGATGAACCAAAAAACTTAACTACAAGCAGTGGTGGGACAAGACTTGTAGATCCCATAGATTTATAGAATCGCTGTCACAGGTATGAGCGGTTGGACAAATGAAACCAGGGGTAGAAGGTTCGAGTATCCTTGTTATGTTTAACTGTAAGTTCTTGTTCTGGTTCCCAGATACCAGGGACAGTACCTCCTTGCTGGCTTATATAGTTTTTGCATATATACACCAGAGGAAACTCCACTTGTCGGACTGGGAGAAAATGACCCGTGCGTGGTGACTCCTCACTCAACGGTCTTGCACGAAAACTAGACGCACCTCTCACAACAAGAGCATGCGTTGCCAAGCACCTTTTCTTCTGCACTTTTGTCCCTTCACATAAATTCACAAGAGATAAAGAAAAAAGTAATAAAAATGACGGAACCAGGATTAGATGTCTATGTCGATATGTCTGAAACTTCGGACATTGATCTTGACTTTGATAGAGAGTTGCAGCGAATGAGCGCAGCGGCAATCAGTGCTCTCGAGTCGATTACGGATGAAGTGGATGCCCTCGAGCGACGGGCGTCCGTCTCCAAGACAAAGACAAAGCCACAACTATCATTGGAAGAACACTTTCAGTCAACGTCAACAACAGCAATGGCAGAAAAGAAGCAATCTCCCCATGCTCCTTCTCATAATGGACGGCAATCGTCGTTCGTCCAACACATTGATGACATTCAAGTATCCGATGACGAGGAGGGCGGCGGGGAAGATGACGACGACGACAACATGTCGTATGATCCATCTCTGGATGGATCAATCGCAAGAGAGTTGGATGCGTTACGTGCCGTAACTCAAGAGATTGAAAGGGAGTTGCAAAATGAGGATGGCCAAACGATGCAAAAGGCAATCGAGAGCCTGGAAGCGTCCGATAATGATCCAAAGAATCGCCTATTGACTTCTGACGATAAGGAAATTATTCGACAAGCCTTGTTGGATGAGGTGAAAAAGTACGAGCCAAAGAATGCCTGGGAGCGATTCATGAAGCGATATCAACTCGAAGGTCTCAGCGAACAAGACAAGATGTATGGGTTGGCCGCACTTTGCACAATTGTTTGGTTGAATGTGTTTTACCTTTTTTATTCAAGTCAGATATGGTGAAATGTAAAATCGTTCTTGTAGAACGAGCAACCAAAAAAAAAGAAACATTAATCTCAGTGATGTTGATATCCGCTGGGAAGCCACACATTGGCGGTGCCAGTTACCAAGACGGTCTTGGAATCTTCGGTAGGTTGGTCGGGTGGACCAACGACAGTGGTATCACATTGGACCACCACACCTCCTCGTCGCCATTTCCGAATTTTTTGGATTTCTATTCGAGCCAAAACCAAGTCTTCGGCGTGGACAGGTTTGGAAAAATTCAATGTTTGATTCAAATAAATACATCCTGGAGACAAGGATCCAAAAATGGAAGAGAAAAGACTCGAGACAAAGATTCCATGAACAATTGGTTTCATAATACTACTATTGGAATTTGCTTGTTGGGACTCTTCGAATTGAATCAATTTCGACTCTTGCAGTGCTTTCAAGTGTGGGAATTTGGTTACTAGATCGTCATTCCATTGTAGTCCCGAGGAATGCAAGATATTGTTGTCCCCAATCAACTCTCCAAAGGTTTGAATTTCTTGTGTGCTAAAGCTTCGTTCTCTCTTTTGTTTTGCGTGATTACAATGTTGTGGTTGGTTCATGGCTGTTAGTGATATTCCTTATCATATATAACACCATAAAAAATACCACAATGGAAAGTTAGCAGACTTACCTCGACATACTGACCGATAGTAACGCCATGTCCCAAGAATGGTATAGTCCCTCGGATATCAGAAAGTTGCGACGACACGAGTCTGGACCGAACGCTGGACCATGGATGGCTCGTCACTGTGGATGTGAATACACCGGTAGTTTGTTGTGGAAACAAAATCGCAAATCTGCATTTCGACACGACAAACATCTAAAAGGCTGTCTTTCTATCTTTGCTAATAGTGTATAGTGATTGCCAATGTTTGTTGTTTCCTGGCTAACTGTAAGAGTTGGGTCGAGAATGAATGATGAGTTTGTTAGTGAAATGGTGAAAGCAGTTGTCAGAGAATATTATGGCAACTGTCTTGGGTACGTATGGTACACAGGTACCAGGTACAAACTTGGTAGCGGGGAAGCGGGAATGAATAAAGGCAACCCTCCCCAAAATCTGTAAATATAAACAAGAATGACAAACCGACAACCCGGGGCCCGACAATGACACGGTGCGGCCTTTCCCACAAAAAGCCAATCTCCCATCGTTCTTGTCCGACCTTTCGCGTTCAGGTTCCATTAACATCTTGATTGTATGAAACAACATGATGACACGGAGATACAATGGAACGTTGCATGAAGTGGCCAGTCCGTCCAAAGAAGAAGTGCGCAAGAGGCTATTTTCATCTCCACCGAAACCCACTTTCAAATCAAAACACACCGGTGATTTCGGTGCTTTTCCGTTGTCAAGGACTATGATTGCATCCTTTTTCTGCTTTGCAACCCTTGTTCTTATTGGAGTCCATGGCTACCTACTCCATGCATTATTATCCCAACGAGGCTTGACTGTATCATCCACCGAAGCTTCGTCCGTGGCAACGCACAGTAAATCCGCTACATCCTTCCGATCATCTACCGGTAGTCGGAGAATACCAATTGCCAAACGTCCGCTCCAATCGCTACAAGAAAAGGATTGGACTCAATACACCATCCGAATCAACACATGGCGAAGGCCAGAACAGTTAATTGTATCCGTCGATTGGTATTCACGCTGTCCAGGAGTGGCGCAAATTCAAATCGTGTGGTGTGACAAGGACAATGAACCGCCGTCAGAACTCGTCGACTATGACAAGGTCGTCGTTGAACGACATGAAGTTAATACTCTCAATGAACGGTTCAATATATTAATACCACCGCCCACCTTGGGTATTTTGAGTATCGACGATGATCTGTTGCGACCGTGTGAGGCGATTGATTCCGGCTTTTTCAAATGGACTGAATCTCCAGACCGTATGGTTGGCTTCGATGGACGATTACATGTTGAAAATGACGATGGAACCTGGAAGGTGAGTTGACCGTGATGAGAAGATTACATCATGCCCTATTTGTCAGTTCATTGATCCTTATTCTTTCCTTGTTCCATTTCGTGTAGTATGGCTACATGAGGTACGTATCAATGATTCACCAGTGCAATTTCCCGTCCTGGGTACCTCTAATTTCGATGATTTTCGTCTTACGTTGAAACAGTACAACCGAGAAAGCCAATCGATATAGCATGTCGTTGACAAGGTGTTGCTTTGTGCACAGGGATTACATGGATATCTACATGAAAGAGCTACCGCCATCAATCTTGGACAGTGTAGCAACAAACTTCAACTGTGAAGACGTTGCCATGTCTTTTCTGATATCCTCTTTAACAGACGGAAAGCCCCCACTCTTGGCAGACACTTGGGCTATCAAAAGCATGGTTAAGCTATATGTTGAAGAGAAAATTAGTGGTGGGCACAACCATAAACATCTCCGTGACGTTTGTGTCGACTCATTCAGTGAGATGTTGGGTCTCAAAGATGAAGCTGGATCAAGGCGACTGAAACCTAGCAAATTGTATCACAGTAAGGACTCGTTTTTTGATTGTGGTGATACTCCCCATCACAGGGTCAAGCGGGATCCAAAGAGCGAGCGCCAAAAATCATTCGAGGCGAAACGTCGAGAATGGCATGAAATTGGATCATCAAAGATGCAGCAGGATATTCATAAACTCATGTCGACAGCTGGAGCAATGGCTTATCAACGTGGTCTGATTGAAAAAACAGATCCCTGGAAACAGCGTTTTCATCACTAGCGGTTGAGGACCTTGGAAGCCATTCCAAACAGTACAGATACCTATTGATTCTCAGTGGATTCGACGGACATTTTGAAGTCGCAAGAATTTCCCTTCTCTTGAAATGCACTCTCCGACAAACACGTTGCAATTTTGCACCCGTTGCTGACCACCATTGACTTGCAGTGCTTGCGGACAGTACATCTTTATACAAGATTCGATCCAAACTCCGTGAGATACTACAACGATGTTTGTTTCTTGGCATTTTGACAGTATTTCCATGAAATGAGCAATCCGTTCTTGGATTTCTTTGACAGTTTCACGACGAACTGGAGACCAAGCATCGTCGTCCTCGGTCATATTTTTATCGAACGTTAAAGTAGGCCAATGCTTCTATAAGCGATGACAGGTTATTCGTTCTGTTAGACAACCCTTGCAAATATAATTTTGGCGTGCGAACGACACAAAACTAGGTACACGTACCTGCAACAGAGACTTGCTGCGACGTTTATCTGGATAATGCATCCCATAGGCCTCGCGAACCAGCTCGGTACAGTAAATCTGTGGTTCTCCTCCCGACATTGTAGAGTTGGGGGTGGACGACGTATATCCATCTCCTGGAAGAAATCCCAACAGGGTGGTTTGGATGCATCGCGTGAGGGGACTCGTCACAATCAATTCAATTTCTTCACCAAGTTGGGTAGTACGCCACCATGTTTTGATACATTCCCCCGCCTCGAGAGCTTGTTGTTTTCCTTCATATACCAAAGGAGGATCCCATAAATTGGGATCTTCAAGACGTGGTGGTTGACGAGTCACTGGATCCCACAGATTATGGCGAGCAATCCCATGTCGAACAAAGGCGACGACTTGGACCTGTTCCGTCATTGATCGAATTATCGTGTGGGTTTCTCTCTCTTTCTCTCTCTCTTGTGAAACGCACACAATCTTTTGATTTTATTATGTCTCTCAACCTTGTCTTGTAGTCACGTCAAGGGTTCACCGCAACTTCACCAAGTACGAATTCTAGGGGGTACAAGTACAAGGTATCTATGGAACAAGGGGCAAGTGGTGACGTCACTGATCTTTCCTTACGGCGCAGTCAAACATATCTTTCCTTTTGACTTTTGACCATGTGTGTGAGAAGAAGTTGGATTCTCGCACAGGGCAACAACATATATCTTGAGAATTGACGATGGTGGTTTGGAAACGATTTTGTCCGTTGTTTCTCGTGCTTAGGTCGACGACCTCCTTTACAAGTACTACTGTAACATCACATTTCTCACGAGGAGGCCCAGCATTGTCCAAGGAATTGTTCATGTCATCGACGGCATCCACTTTTACCGAGGCAGTATCCATCGCCGCCTCGGAAGCTTTGGGTCGCAAGGTAGAACTCGTGGCGACATCAGGAGGAGGATATTCAGGTGGTGGAGGTGCGTCAACGTCAGCACTCTTGGATAAGGAGAGTAATACCAAATATTTCCTTAAATCGGCCCGCAATGGATTGAATATGCTTCGCGCCGAATATGAAGGGGTCAAGGCCATGTCAGACACCCATACGATTCAAGTTCCCACCCCCATCGCATTTGGTCAATTTGAGAAAACTGGTCAAGGATTTGCACTGTTTGAATATTTGGAATTTTGTGGTGGTGGATCCCAATATGAACTTGGTGTTCAGTTGGCCAAAATGCATCGATTCACTTCGGATAAGGGATTTGGATTCCACATTGATAATACGATTGGTGCAACACCTCAACCCAACTCATGGAAATCCAATTGGTCTGACTTTTGGGATGAACATCGTTTGGGTCACATGTTAAAGCTCACAGGAGACGCTGGCTTGAGCAAGGACAAGGTAGAAAAACTCCGACAGAAAACCCGTGAATTGTTGTCACACAATCCACTCCCGAGCATTATCCATGGTGACTTATGGGGTGGAAACAAGGGATTTTGTAAAAAGGAAGGAAAAGCTATTCCCGTCATTTTTGATCCGGCCACCTACTATGGAGATCGAGAGGCTGATGTCGCCATGACATATCTGTTTGGTGGATTTTCGTCGGATTTTTATGATGGTTACAATGCGGAATGGCCTTTGCCCGAAGGCCACGAAACGAGACGAACGGTATACAATCTCTATCATATTCTGAACCAGTAAGTTCCTTTTGCCACATGTGAATTTCACATTTTTGTTTGCCAAATGATGCAAAACTGATCGCATTGTCATCATAACAGCGAGGTTCTTTTCGGTGGAGGATACTTGCGACAGGCACAAGGCATGATTGATCAGATTCTCCGGTATTGATAACATCAATGTGAGGGTGAATGATTTGCCAGTACGGGTGACCCTCCTGTACTTTGCGGTAGTTACTTAATTTCCGGCGCCAATGTGTTTTGGCAATCGATCGAGCTGCATATTTCCATGTCCCACTGAATAATAACTCTACTAACCGATTTTTTCTACTGTTAGTACAACAACATAAAAGGGAAATGGATCATTTTATTTTTTAACGGGCGACCTAAATTACTAGACACGTTTTGCCGGTAGTTCAGCTGGAATTTATCCCGCGGGACTGGATGCGTCATCACTTGGTTGATCTTCCAATCGACTTTTTCTCGAACTTCTTGCTCATGGCGGTAGCCATATTCTCTCTGGACATCCAGCGACGATCCATACCAGGGTTCCAAGGCCTTTGAAATCCCTGTGGCAATTGACTTGTTTTGGAGTGAACCGTAAAAGTAGGATGTGGAGCAAACTCGGGATTCCATTGTTTTTTGCAACTATCATCGGGAGGACAAACGGCAGTGTCATTTTCCCCTTGGACCACAACGAACTGCTGAGTTCCAGACAACCCCGTTCAAGAAACCAACGAATCGCGAAACGACAGAGGAAATACTTCCAACAGCATCGACAATATTCTCTTTCAACCCGAACGAATGATTTTCTCACGAGAACCGATGACACTGGGGTTGGCCCCTTGCCGCTGGCATTCACACCGTTACAAGCCGGGAAATTACTTTCTGTTGCGGCACTGATAGGATGTATCGGAAAGAAGCTTCAATCAGAAAGTGTCAGTCGTGCTCTTTATTTTTGGATCCATGCTGGTCCTGTTGTCATGCATTACAAGTTCACTCGATGGTACCTTACCAAAACAAAGGCTCCGTTGGAAAAGAGGGATGCTGTGTACAATTCACTTCATGACAAGTATTGTAATAGATGTCTTGATATTGCACTACAGCTCAAGGGACTTTACGTCAAGGTGCGTTATTTTTTCATCGTGGAACTGCTTGTTGTGCACTCATCTCCTAGATGGTTCCTCACAGTCTACGTTTTTTCTCTGGTAGCTTGCCCAAATTGTTTCGAGCCGACCTGATTTTGTCCCACCCCAATATATTGAGCTATTTACTAGTGTCCAAGATTCAATACCACAAGCATCCATAGACGAGGTGGTTCAAATCATCGACAAGAATTTACAATCGGAGTTTATACAATGCTTTGATGATGTGTTTGAAAGCATCGATCCTGTTGCATTGGGGTCGGCCAGTATTGGGCAGGTCCATCGAGCTAGGTTGCGGCAGGGTATTAGCTCCAAGAGTAATTGGCTTCATGGAGAAGATGTGGCAGTAAAAGTAATGCATACGGGAGCGGAAGATCGGTTTCATCATGATTTTCAAGTCTTTCGCTGGCTGTGCAAGGCGGCACTTTCAGGATGGGAACCCATTTTGGATGAATGTTATCGACAAATCATGACCGAGTTTGACTATCGCCAAGAAGCTGATTCACTTGCGCTTGTCCGCCATCACACCATGAACAGTCCATTCAAGAACCGTGTCACAGTACCTCAACCACTTACCCAGCTTTGCACGAAAGAAATCCTAGTCATGGAGTTGCTTCACGGGAAAAAGTTGTCCGAAACGGTAGAAAATGACTTGGCGGATGCTCTTGGAGGTGATGGCACTTATGCAAGTGAAGTAATAAAAAGGAAACGACTCGGTATGTCGATAAGACAGATTCATTGTACTCCGTCGCTCGAAGGACCGTCATTCTGCTCACACCTTGTTCTTGGTTGCTTTGGTAGAGTTGATTCTTGGCAAAGAAAAAATGGAGCGTCTTGGCTATTCTTCGAATAAAGATCTCGACGATATTCTAGGTGGTCTTGGGCTTCGAAGCAAGATTCGACTTCTACAACTTTATCGCAAAGCTCAGAAGTATGTTAACTTGCTGGTTGACGTTCAAGGATATCAAATGTTCTCGCTAGGTGTTTTCAATGGAGATCCCCACCCTGGCAATCTCCTTATACTCAACGACGGTAAACTTGGTTTGATTGACTTTGGCCAGACGAAACGAATCACAAATGAAGAGAGACTAGGTGTCGCAAGAGTTGTTGCTGCCCTTGGATATAGCCACTCTGATGATCTTATTGCAGAGTCTATGCGACATTTGGGATTTCGTACCAAATGGAACAAGAATGACGCACTGGCAAAGTATGCAGCATTATTCTTCGACTCGGACGTCCAGGGTAAACTGCTGGGCTGTGCGACTCCACAAATGTACTTTTCACTATTGACGAAACTGGATCCACTGGTGCATGTACCGGATGTTGCGAGTAAGTTGGTGAAACCGATTGGCGATTTTGCTTCGTGTGCTCTTCATTATATTTATTCTTATCATTTGCACAAAGTTTTTGTTGCTAGGTCATCGTTTATAATACGTGGAATGGGAACCATTCTTGGGAAACAAATTAGAACAGCAACGAGGTGGAAGGAACAGGCCCGGTCTTCCCTCAAGCGAGCGAACTGATCCAACATGATCATTCCACACCATTTGCCAAAAAGTACGCAAAGCTGGCTGATACTCCTATTGGATCAATGTAATGCTGTTAACCTGGCTTTTAGCACCATGGATTAAGGTCCAGGTTATTTATACGCTTAGCATTTGAGCCTCCTTGATGGGCTCATAGTATTCTCGATGTCGCTTCTTCTTGAGGAAGAAGGTGAAGAAGACAGAAAGGAAGATTCCCAGCAGTGCGATGCCAACAAAAGCAGAGGTAAAATCATGAGGGGCCTTGCTGGTTACCAAAATCTCTGGTCCATCATCGTCGTGGATACTGGGTCGAGACTGGTACTCCCAAGGAAAAGTGTTGATCTCGTACAACATGGCGCCAAGCGCCCATCCAACTTTTTGACCATTGAGAACGTTTGTAGCAGTGATGTACTCATCCATATCGAAACGGTAACCATATCGAAGAATGCTGAAAACGTAGGAAGATCTGAAGCAATAATCGTCAATTTCATCCACTTCAGCTTTACCTGTGTCTTTGTTAAACTGAATAAGCTCTGATTTGCTCATTTCGCAAACCTTTTGTGTAGCATCATATAATTGCTGTAAAGAAGCCCTTTCCGGAAGACCAAGAAACTGCCAGACATGATAGTAGTTTGAGAAGGCAAGGAACTCTCCAAAATGTTCTGATTGTGTCGGTAGCTCTGACATGGCAACTCCATTGAACGAACATGCACCTTTATGAGCGAATTCGCACCAATGGTTTTGCTCCAAATGAAGTGTGGTCTTGGCATGTTCCAAGCATGTCTCGAAGTCCCCAGTGTTGTTATCGTTGACCAGAAGTGCTTGGTAGTATCCATCCACAGTCACTGTTGGATCAAACTCAAGAGTTTCATCTCCGTATTCATTGATGTGAATGTTCAACCGAGTGTCTTGCGTTGAGCCACCTGGAAGACAGGGATTGTAAACACCGTCGACAAGACGTTGATTTGCATCCTTTCCTGCTAGAAGTTTAGCATGGAACCGGTTTCGAGCTTCGTTTATTCCAAAGTACAGGAAACTGTGAGCATATAGATTCCAGTGCTTGCCTTGACCTATCTGAAGCTTGAAGAGGTTGGACATAATATCCTCATTCGGCTCATAGAAACTAATCTGAGTGCTAGCACCACCCATATCCAAGGCACCGTACGTGAGTTTTGGACTGATAACCGTCCCAGCACCTTCGCTCTCTGGAATTAGATTTCCCATAGCAAAATTCATCCCTGCCCACCCAAAAATGGCTTCCTCTTCTCCACTCAATATCCGAGCAAACTCGTCTTCGAAATGAAATGGACAAAAAGTACTGTTGGAGAAAAGGGTCCGTATGGCATTGAGAACGCGGAACCTGTCTTCCTTGTCCAAAGTACGCATACCAGCAGTAGCTCGAAAGAAGATCGGGAAAGACTCAAAACTCCCTGACTTCTCGCGGAGAACAGTTTTAGCAAAATCGAGTAGCGGTGAAAGGTAATCAGCTATTGCATTGACCAACTCGTCATCCGGAAGACTGGCATATGTTGCAACACCTGGCCTCAATCGATCAGTCCACCTCGTCGCACTCTCTGGTAAACTCAGTTTTTTACCAGATACAGCTTCTGCCACTTCTCTGTGGCTACTTAGAACTCTTGGTTCCCATTCGTACAAGTGTAATCGACTTCCGGTGCTACCAGCATCGATCATGATGCCATGTACAGTGGACTGCCGAATACCTGGATCAGCGTACATCTGCTTCAAGAGCTTCTTGTGCTGCTTGACTGCTTTCAATCGGTTCTTTTCCTTCTTTGCATCAAGGTCATGCAGGTAAGCCACCTCTCGATCCCTTTCGAGTTGAGCGAGATCACCTGCAGTGCGTTCGTTCTTGAACGAATGCTTCTTGAGCGTTCGATGCATGGAGTCATTGCCTCCCGGGAGTCGGCTCATGTGCAGCTCCCAGGAATCAGCATCTTCCATCGGATGACGCTCCATACCAAAACTTCTGTTCCAACGGTTAGATGAAGAAAAGTTGCAAGTAAATGTAAGTAGATGATATAGCGATGGAACGAGGCGCCCAAGCTATTATTCTGATGAATGGCACAAAAGAGAAAGTGGTGAGTGAGGCGAGTCAGGAAAAGCCGAGATTCACCTTTTCGTCCACAATGGGGTTGCGTTCGTGTTGACACCTTGTACCAAAAACGATGTACAAATCCACGCAAGAAGCCAAATTCTTGAAAGTGCCAATTGTCCGATCAGGTGTGGGTGGCCTAAAAGAAACGTGTGACGGGACAGACGTCAGAGTACTGATGTTTACTTGCCTTTGCGGAAGGGGGTGATTAGATTCGAATGAGATTCGGTTCGTAGTAAGATTCAATCGCTCACATAAGTCAATTGCGCGATGTTTTCAAGCTTGCTTATTACCGCAATGACGCCGAATTCTTTTCGAACAACTTCTTTGAAGCGCCAAGCTAATGATGAAATTTTGATTATGTCTTCGCAATTTACTCGTGACGTGTGAGACGTGGATAATCAGAAGTTCAACAAAGAAGATTTTTGGGTACGATAGAGTAGTTATAATAATACCGATGCTTCACATATTTGTATCATCCGATTCCTGGTTCTCAGCCGAATGGAATTCACGATGTTCATTCTCTGTAAGGATAAGGCACCAGGAACTTCCCTTATTATGTCGTCGTTGTCAGGTTCTCCCAGCACTCCACCCCCTCCTTCGGATGGCGCCAAATCATTACAAGAACGATTGAATCTCCTGCTGTCCAAGCTATCTACCGCGATTGAAATCGTCAAGACTTGGCCGACAATGGATGGCGACGATGCCTCCATTCATGTCAAGACGACATCGAAACTGATTGTCTCCATACAGGAAATTGTGACGTCTCTTAAAAATGTCGAAGGAACATTAAAGGCGGACGCAGAACTTCGAAATTCTTTAAAAAATTGTCCCGTACCCATCAATCTTTTGGATCTTTTGGATCACGGCAATGGACTCAATCCTGGTACGTAAACAAGGGTGAACCAAAACTGGTTCTAAAGTGACTGGAAACATCTGTATTTGCAAAGGGGCACTGATATTGTAATGGCTGTATTTTGTGTCTTTGTATTTTTGTTTGGGAAAGATTGTTTTTCTAGAGGTTTACTGCGCGAGTCAATGGGGCAACTAGCTGGACTAAAGCGAAGGAAATTAGCACTTGAAATGTTGGGATCTGCAGTTCAAGCAGGATTAAATAGCCGCAACTCTCAAGGTAGTAGTAACACAGGGTCTGATGACATGGGTACGAAACGACAACGAAGTGAAACTGAGGAAACCATGGATGGCATGGACGAAAAGTCCAGCGAGGGCCCCGTCTTGAAGAAAACCAAAACAGAACCTCAATAGTAAATTCATCATCCATTCATTCGTTTCATTTTGATGCTACGCATAGAGACACAAAATCTCGCTCCTTGATTTCACACCTGCATGATGCCTCACTGTCAGGGCTTGGGACGGTGACAATACCTGTCTCCTGTAGTTCTATTGCTTTGAGGACTCGTGGGTACTCATGATAGTACCAGATTTATTGCTGTAACCTCGTACCCATCGTCCGGCATTGGTCACGGATCGTTGTACTTGTACACGTACCAATGGGAACCTCATTGGTAATAATCCATCACTCATCCCGCACCAAAGAAAACTCGTGACGAGACTGCAACGACAGCGGAAGCACGTGTCGCGCCGTCGCGCCGCATTTTTGTTTTTTTAGCACACTGCGGGAAATTTTGTGACGAAGCACCATCATACATACCAAACGTTATTAGTATTTCTTCTGGGATCCTTTCCTGTTACTTCTTTTGCATCGAAAAAGTTTCGGTGCTAGGTCCACCAGTTTATACTACTTCAAATGCTAGTTGGCCTGGACCAGCATTTGGACTGATCGTTAATAAACTTCCGGGACTTGCATCATCGTCCTCTCGTACAGTGATTGCGCAAGTTCTGGTCGTACAAAGCACGCAACAACTATGGACGGTCTCGCGTCATTTGCACATGATCCGATTCTACCTATCCACGGTGACGGAGATTCTGATTTTGGAGGAGACACCGTAGATAATCGAGCCCTCCAGTCAGCCTTAAATGGCAACAGCACGGATCACGAAGCAAATGATTTGTTGAATCAAGTTTTTGGGGACAATTATTTGGGTGATAGAAAACTTTCGATGGGAAGCGAAGGTGAAAGTTTCAACTCGGCAGGACACCACAGCAACATGTTGATACGGAATGAAGCGTTTGGATCGTCGAAACCGATAGAACGACAAAAAACAGGAAATGAACAAGAAGAAGGAAAACGGGCGCTAGAGGATTCCTTGCACGATTCCTTATCAAATATTCATTTTCGTGGTCATTCAGGCCAGTCATCAGGTCCTCTTCCCAGTCACACTCAGGTCGCCAGCATGTACCCTAATTCGCAAGCAAGTGGAAATTTACATCAAACCGCTTTCTCGAGTCAAAATGGGATATCAATGCCGCAACACGACAATTATGCACATTCTAGATTTGAGAGTCAACAATATCATCAAGTTCCAAATGGACAATACCAAGCTTCTCAATATCAGCACTCATACCTCTCGAATCATTCGAACTTGTCATCACATTTCAGTTCAGAAGTGCCATCCAATGGATCAATTAATTCATCACAAAATTTTCAGATCGTGGCCACCAACCGTACACCTCTGCCTCACATGGAACTGAATCAGCCGGCGAAGAGTACTCATGGTCTAGAGAATAGTGAGCAAATTCCGAAATCACCGCCTGGAAATTCGCATGAACCATACGTTCTGGAACTCTCCGATGACGAGAGCGATGTCCCCTCGACCACGGAAAGTAGTGCCAAGAAACAACGTATAAATGTCCCGCAACCTCAACACCTTCCCTCCCTCCATGTATCACCAGCATTGGCGTCTCTTGCGGCTCGTAATCAACACATCCCAAATTGGATGAAAGAGGCTGGTCGCATACCACAATACAATCATCTTCCAAGCCAATCGCAAGTGGCTGTGCGACCGATGGAAACTCTGTCAAACTATCATCGATCGATGCCCACACCTTCTCATGCACCAACTCCCACGGTTGTGCAACACAAACCCAACATGCTGGAAATCCCAGAAGACTATACCCCCACTTGGGATGCACCATTACCCATCCATTTGTATCGACGACCACAAGGTCGTCGACGTTACGAACTTTCTCTCATCAATGTCAAGGAATTCACCATTACCGGACTTCCAATAGCATGGGATGGTCCTCCTTCTTCTCTTGCAGGTCTACGAAGGAAGATCAAGGAACTCTCGAAGGATCATGGCAAAGCTGTTTACGAACGAAGTGCTGACAGTACTGAAGGACGTTGGAGGATTCCATTGGTACGAAAGTGAAAAAAATTAGATGCTGGAAGTGTCTCTTTGTTTTGCTCACAATATTGTTCTCGTCTTGTGCCTCCAGGGAGCCTACACTTCCTTTTTCTCCTACTTGACCAGCGACCCCCTCTGTCAAGTTGTAGGTATTCCGCAGGATCAACTCAAGATTGCATCGCTTGGTAAAGCCCGATTAGAAAAAGGATATCCTTCTACAAAGAAACTCGTTGCTTTTGGTGTGCCAAGGGGCTTGGCAACGGCATTGGCTCCCTTTCAACGTGGTGGAGTTGATTTTGTTGTGGAGAAACGGGGACGGGCATTGATTGCGGATGGTAAGAACGATGCTGAATCAAACGACTGGTATTGAAAATGACACCTTTGTTGCATCATGCATAGATACTAATGGCATATTTTATGTTGCTGACCACTTGTCACAGAAATGGGTTTGGGCAAGGTATGTACAATGCAGCGCTAGAAGTTGACTTTGTATACAAGCACAACCAGCTCACTATTACTTCTTGGGTCAGACGGTGCAAGGTATTGCTAGCATGTCAGTATATCACAAAGATTGGCCACTCCTTGTTCTGACACCAAGTAGTGCACGCTATCACTGGGAACATGAGTTCCAGCACTGGTTGGGTCGAGACAGCCCAATAAACACAGAACGACATGCGCGAGTGAACCTTGGAGGAGAGAGCGACGGTGAAGAGGAAGATGAAAGTGACGGGGAGTTCGACGAAAGTAACTGTATGCCGCTTTTGGATGATACACAGATTCATGTCTTGTCCTCGGGCAAAGACGCTATTCTTCCTCGTAGGAACACCAAGGTCGTCATTTGTTCCTTTGGTCTTGCCCCCTCATTGGCAGCGTCGGGAAAAATATACCCAGGATTGTTCCGAGCAGCAATTGTTGACGAAAGTCACATGCTCAAAAACATGAATACAAAACGTACCAAAAACCTGGTGCCGGTTCTACATGCCACTCACCGATGCGTCCTCTTGTCTGGAACACCTGCACTTGCAAAGCCTACAGAACTATGGCCACAGTTGAAGATTCTCAGTACGGAGGAAACTGGATGGTGGGATGAAGAAAGTACATTCATCGACAAATACGTGAAGAATTCTTCTGCGACCCGACGGGCCGAGTTGCATGCTATGTTAACCGGAACCGTGATGATCCGTCGTCTTAAGCACGATATCCTCAAATCACTGCCCAAGAAATCCCGAGCGAAAGCAGTCGTGGATGTGTCGACTCCAGAGATGAGAATCGAGTTTCACAAGTGCATGAGCATGTTGAGAGAAGGCAAAGGGCAACTAGGCAAGCTGGCCAGGCAGCATAGTGCACTTGGCCCCGTTCCAGATCAAAAGTTGATCTCTGGCCCTACCAATGCCCAACTACAATTCGAAAAGGCCAAAAGTGAGATCAAGAGAGAACATGATTCCAAGTACATGAATCGTATGCGAGAAATTGAGTTTACTCTGACCAATACCCGTTCAGCGCTGAGAGCAGCAGAGTTGGAGCAGTGTAAATCTCAAATGGTGGAAGCGGTACAGCGAGAGCTTCAAGTTTGGCACCAAGAGCGTCTCCACGAATTGCAAGAAGAACTTCCGCAGCAAGAGGACGAGGAAATCAGTCGAAAATCGGTTTTGAATCGGATGTATACCCTGACCGGAAAATCAAAACTAGCACTTATTTCCAGCATGATAAAGAAGTGGCTGAAGGATTCGACAAAAGGGAAACTATGCGTCTTTGCGCATCACATTTTTGTCCTTGACGAGCTTGTGAGGATGGCTGGTTTGTCAAATCTGCTTGGAAGCGATACTCAATACATTCGCATTGATGGTTCAACGTTACCCAAAGATCGACAAGCTCAAATTAAAAAGTTTCAAACAGACCCAAAAGTCCGGATTGCGATTCTAGGTATCACTGCTGCAGGTGTCGCAGTAACTCTGACTGCATCATCAACAGTATGGTTTGCAGAACTTTTTTGGACTCCAGCTCTCATGATCCAAGCTGAAGATCGTTGCCATCGCATCGGACAGAACTCTCGAGTTCAGTGCCTTTACTTCGTTGCAACTGGGACTCTGGATGATTTGTTGTGGAAGTTGCTTGAGAAGAAGTTTCGCGACCTTGGTGAATTTGTTGAAGGACTAGAAAAGCAAAAGATTGTTGTCCATAAAACTTATCACGGGATCAAGGACGTGGATGCAATTTTCGAGAATCTTGATGAGGAATCAGATGATGAAGTTAACTTCGACGAAGACTCAGACGACGAAGACAACCAAGAATTACTCAAATACCACCAGGATCTCCAAAATGAGATTGAACTTCTAGGCAAGGAAGAACTCAAGATGATGAAGACAGAAGGTGACGATGATGATAACGTCGATGAAACTATATCACAAGACGGTGCAGAGCTTATTGCGGGCAGTACTGAAGCAGAGGCAATACTACTTTCCGACGACGAACAAGATCCTGGTCCCGTACCATCAGCCCGCGATGGTGGGGTAAGCACCAAGTCGCCAGCACCCTCTGAACCACCCAAAGGTCCTGAAAGTAACGGCAAACGAAGCGACAAGAAGCCGTCACCAGACGTGGCTGCCAAGTTCGACGTTCGAAAACCGTTACAGGGTTGCAGTGGTTATTCGATAGTATTTGAGGGGAAATCATTTGGTATGAACTTGTTCATATACGAGGGTCGAGCAATAGTAGGGGGGAGAGTCGGGGATTATGGCTCCAGCGAAAGACCTGGGCTGGGTGATGTTCTAATTGCAGTAAACGGGCAACGTATGCCCTTTACGAGCGATATCAATCAGATCACGACATTTATGAAAACATCCTTGCTGCGAGGACCAGTGGAGCTTATTTTCATGGAAATTCCAGCATTGAGATCTTTTGTGATTCGTCGAACAGAAAGGGAGCGAAAGCGCATTGCAGAATTAAAAGCACAACTTGCCAAACCCATCACCAAAGGTCCTGACGATATTATCGATTTGGTCGACGACGACGAATGACGCTTTTAAAGTCTTGTTTGACCAAACTTGTACCATTTTCTAACTGTTCAGCCGTCCTAAAGTGTTATTTTGCAGTATTTTTTAGGGTAGACAATCGGTAGTTCCTTGTTCACTTTGGTGTACTAACCGAAAGATGGTAATTTTTACATGCAGTTAAAGAATTTTATGAAAGGTTAAATTCTAAAAATATAATAATTGTAGTTAATTCAATGTTTCCGCAAAGGCAAGCAGATCATCAATTTGCTTGAGGACAGATTCCTTGGCTGTTCCTCCGATGGAGCATTTTCGTTCGACACTCACTTCGTAGTCCCATACTTTGGAAACGTCAGCTTCAAATCGCGAGTCAATGGCTTGCAATTGTTCCAGGGTCAAGGCATCCAAACGAACTTTTTGTTCCTCTGCCAAGCGGACACAAGCACCGCTGATATGATGTGTCTCACGGAATGGCACTCCCTTTCGAACAAGGTAGTCGGCAAGATCCGTGGCAAGCATTTCTGGGCTTAATGCCTTCATCATCATTTCAGGATTGGGTTTCATGGTAGCAATCACACCCGTGGCAATGGCAAGACAATCCTTCACGGTATCTACAGCTTCGAATAGTGGAACCTTGTCTTCTTGAAGATCTTTGTTGTAGGCGCGGGGCAAACCCTTGAGGGTGGCTGTGAAACCAACGGCCTTGCCAAGAGCCATACCAGCCTTTCCTCGGAGCAATTCCAAAGCATCAGGATTCTTCTTTTGAGGCATGAGCGACGATCCAGTTGCATAAGCATCATCAATATCAATACACTTGAGCAAATTGTTAATAATGACGTCCTCCGCAAATTGACTGATGTGGGTGAGCATAAGGGCATGCCACATGAGAAATTCCACGACAAAGTCACGGTCACAAACCGAGTCGATAGAGTTGTGGGTGACACCATCAAATCCCAATTCTGTCGCCAGGAATTGTCGGTCGACACCAAATGCATTTCCGGCAAGGGCACCAGACCCCAAAGGACATTGGTTGGCACGGGGAATCATATCTTTGAGGCGCATGGCATCTCTCATCAAGGGACAAAGATGACTGCAGAGCCAGTGGGAGAATCGAATTGGCTGTGCGGGCTGCAAGTGTGTGTAACCAGCCATGAGAATGTCAATATTTTCCTTGGCAAACGTCGCTCCAACGGACAAAAGTGTTGCCATATCCTTGAGAATGTCACGCTCCGCTTCGACGGTCCAAAGACGAGTGTCAGTGGCAACTTGGTCGTTTCGGGAACGACCCGTATGCAGTTTTCCACCAGTGGCGCCAATAATTTCCGTCAATCGTCGTTCGTTGGCAGTGTGAATATCTTCATCCCCTGGTTTGATTTCAAATTTGCCTTCTGCCCACTCCTGGTGTACTTTTTCCAACCCCTCGACCAACGAATTCACTTCCTCTTGAGTAATAATGCCGACCTTTCCAATAGCCTTGGCATATGCAATGGATCCACGAATATCCTGTGCCCACATTCTGTTGCAATGAACGGATGTCATTATTTAGTGGAATTCAAATGTCAAAAACAAAAAGTTCCAAGGTCGAGCCATAGAACATACCTCTTGTCGAATCCAATACTTTCATTAAACTTTTCCATGATGGGGTCAACACCTCCTTTGAAGCGACCACCCGCACCGAACAAGCCACCACGATCTCCAGCAGCTTTTGATTGAGAGAGAAAAAGAGAGATGTCACATGCATATTGTCGTTAGGTCCAATGTGGCATCCAAAGGAAAAAGACAGGGATGGCAAACACCATATGGTAAACTTACGTTTATCAGACGACATCTTTAGACAGTGTTTTAGAAGGAGCAATGACGGAAAAATAATTGCAGCTTGGAATGAATGTTCTCGCACACAAATGGACGAGGAGAAGCTGACGACAGAACTGGGATCGGTCGACGGTGCAGTTGTAACTTCTCGGCCTTTTGCAGAGTCGTCGTTCGTCGTCGTGGTGATGGTTAGCGAAAGTTCATGAAACCGGGAAAATCCAAATCTCTGCGCGTTATTTTAGTGGTGTGGAGGATCTTTGCGACTCCGACCACCTTCGCTCGGGACTCGCGACTCGAGACCCGTGGATGACGAAGACAATCATGTTCCACGTGGCAAGTTTTGCGTTCCATTTTTTATCCAGTTGAGGATGGCAGGTGCCTATTTAATCGGTCTAGCAACAGCGAGCACAAACAGGGTTTACTAGACGCTTCAACTTGTGAAACATAAATGACAGACTTTCACCCTCTTCGATCGATCAAGGACGTTGCTTCACCCGAGTGGCAAGCCTTGGACAAAGCTGCTGAAAATCGGGCTCTCCAGACGACGTTGGCTACAGTCCCGTCGCTAGCCCATGCATCAATGAAGGATTTTGACCAGGTGTATGAACCTAGCGATGATACCTATCTGCTCATTGACGGTATTCAGGACGATGTATCATCTAATCGCTCTACCTATGAAGAAAATTTCAAGACGGCCTTGGAAATCGGATGTGGTTCGGCGGTTCCGATTGTGCATCTGGCCAAACTACTTCCCACTGTTACACCAATGGCGACTGATATTAATCCTGCAGCACTCGAGTTTGCACAACGAACGGCGGTGGAAAATGGGATTTTGAATCTTCAAACGATACAATGTGACTTGGCGACGGACTTGCTAGCTGACTATCAACACCGCATTGATGCCTTGATCTTCAATCCACCCTATGTACCAACACCCGACGACGAAGTTTCAGGAAATGGCATAGAGGCCAGCTGGGCGGGGGGTGAAAGGGGAAGAAGAGTGATTGATCGCGCCATTCCTCAAATATCACAGGTACTATCGATTCCTCATGGTGTTTGTTACATGATCACAGTGGATGACAACGATCCAGAAGAGTTGGCAAGAATATTTGCAACATTCCACATGCACATGGTACCATTAGTACGACGACGAGCGAGAAATGAATACCTAACAGTACAGAAAATCACTCCGATGCAGAAAGCTGTCACGCCTTGACAAGCGACATGTATGCGTCATCTACTATATTGCTTGCGTTACAGGAGACCTCCCAACAAGGCCCGTTTGGCAGATTGATCGGATCCCTCTTGCAATGGCTTCATTTGCTTGTGTTTGCGTCGTTTCTTGCCATCATCGCCCTCAGTAGCAGCAGCAGCACCTTCACCACGTTTTCGCTTGCGCTCTTCAATCTTGTCCAATTTCTTCCCCGTTTCGACCATTTGCACATAGGCCGCATTTTCACGACGGGCTTGCATCATTTCTACCCGCAGCTTTTGCTCTCGAACTCGTCGTTCATATGCTACCTTTTCGGTGAGATGAGACCATTTGAATTTGGGAAGATATTTCAAATTCCACAAATCACCTGGGTGAGGGAGAGTGTGCCAAAGGAGAAACAACAACAATATAAAATACAACGAAATCGACGAATGAGTTTACCAAGAAAGGTCCACATATGCTCCGAAATCCAAAAACAGTGACAAAACAACGTACCATAGTGAGGATTTCGTTTGTGATTGGATATAGGTGTATTGTTGAGACTTTGTGCAACATGTTTAGCCTTGCGTTTGCTGGCCATTTCGACCCATCCTTCTACATAACGTTTCCCACCTGATTTGCCATGTTCCTTTTTTCGTCGTTTGCGAACGGTAGGGTCTTCTTCTACGAGATATACCCGCGTTACTTCACAAAATTCGGAAAGCAATGCCTTGACTTTGGTAGGAGTCATTCGTGGTGGGATCCGAGCAATGTACAGGACTCCTCGTTTCTTTAATTTCTCATTAAAGTCTTCTGTTTCGGTCAGATCTAGTTTGTGGACTTTTTTCGCTTTTTTCGTCGTCAATGTCTTGACTTCTTTTTGGTCCTTGGATAAATCCTCAAACGCTTCATTCACTTCGTCATCGTCGCCGTCATCGTCTTCCTCGTTGGCAGAGAGTTCGTCATCATGATTGTCACCATGATCGCCACTTTGTGCGGATCGCTCGTCGTCTTCTATACTTTCCGTAGGAGTAGTATTCTTTTCTTCCTCGTCAGAAGAGGATTCATGACTGGCCTTCTTGGGATTGTCTCTCTTAGAGGGTTTCTTTGCCATCTTGAAAAGGACAGTGATATATTGTAATTGACAGAGTGGTTTCTCTAGGACAAGGAACAGTAGTAAATATAGGACGCCGTTTATTGCACTTCAAGAAATTCGACGATTTGTATGATGGTTGGCAGCCTTGTTATTCGAACCTGGGGTTCGATTTTTAGATTCCACATTCCATTCATGGACCGGTACGGTAGTTATACGTTGAAGTTTGAAATTGGCCATAGCGGTAGGAGTGACGACGTGATGCGCGCCAGCAGGACATGTCCGAGATCTTTGTTTGACAGAACAAAAAGTCGAACAAGAAGCAAATGCCAACGGGAGCGTCATCACTGCGGCACAACGAAGGTTACAAACGGTCAGCCGTACAAGCTCTTTGTCAATTCTGACTATTCTTTCTTATCTATACCATCACTTTATCATAGAGGGCCCTACCAACGCCGGAAGCAATCGGAACGTTTGCTTGTAAAGGAGTGTTTACTACTGTTGTTGTGAGTTGACAGAATACTGACGAATAAAGAATTTCCGACGTTGGCGATCGAACCGAACGATGATGATCCATCGATCCCTCCATTCCCCTTTTGGCTTTCCTCTTGGTCCTCCAACAAAGACTTTGACTCGTCATATCAAGCGACGTGACTGGGATGGGGCGAGATTGCGAATGCTGGCCTATCCGCCAGATGCTCATTATCGAAGTCCCAAGGGGAATTCCGTGACTCCAATGCACCTCGTCTGCTTGTATCGAGCACCTCTGGACCTCATTGAAATGTTGATTGATGCCAATCCTGATGCATTGTTTGAGAAAGATGCCGAAGGCTGGACGCCACTACACCTTACAATTCTTTACGGAGGTGATGAAGAAACCATTCTTTTGTTGATTCGTCGTGGGGGGAAAACCGCTGCCTCTCTCCAAAGTCCTTCGGTTGGATCGCCCTTGCATCTGGCATGTCGCCATACAGCACCCCTTGCCATTCTAGAAGCTTTGGTACAGGCCAACATTGACATGGCCACTGCCCCCAACGAACACGGGGCCAAACCAGCAGAAGTCGTATGGAGCCAGTTTCTGCGTCAGAACAAGAACTTTCGTGTTTTTGACGCAGTCGTTGGTCCCGACGACAATGGAAATGATATTAGTATCAATCATCCTGCCATTCAGGATTTGATCAATAGAATCAAGATTCTTCTAAAAGCTGCGAGGGCCGAAGAACGAGGAAGTGACAATCATCACGAGGCACTAAAACTCCATGACCCTTGTTTCCTAACTTGTCCGTCCTTGGAGATATATCGCCGTTTCTTGATATTGCTGTTCGACTCTATCCTGAACAAGCCACCACAAGCGATAAGGACGGCAACTACCCACTCCACTTGGTAGCTGGTAACCCCTACAATGGCCGTGCAAGCCCGCAATTGGGACAATTGCACTCTTGGACTCCTCGCGATCCTATCGAAGTCCTCGTCTCGTCCTTTCCTTCAGCTGCAGCATTTACCGACAAAAATGGGGACTTGCCTCTGCACTTGGCGCTAAAGGCAGGACAACGCAAGTGGGGAAGTGGCCTTTCCTCGTTGGTCGGGGCTTTTTCAGATGCCTTGCACCGTCGCGATCGTGAGACTGGCCTATACCCCTTCCAGCTGGCCGCCGCATTTCCAACATCGGATGATTTGGAATGTTTGGGAACTATTTTTGAACTCCTCGTAGCTTGTCCGCATGTTGTGCTCCTTGACCGGCCATGACATATGATCACTGGTTCACCGAATGCCTCTGTCATTGCCAACCCATTCAAGTACACATAGACCTTTCTGCTGTTGACGGTTATTTTCTTGCAGCAACGACCATTGATAAGGAGAAAAAAATAGAAAAATTTATAAAAATGTAGTATACACCTTGGATGGAGACTGGCTGTACATTTACTAGCGTGTTTAAAGTTCACCAGTTGCAGCATTTTCCTTATCATTATCTTCCTCATCGCATGTGCCCATGATTTCACACAATGGAATTTCTTCTTCGATTGGAGCAGCATCCTTTCCATCCCATGGTACGGTCGTGACAACTTTGGGCATGGACGATACCTTGGCCGTTCGTTGTCGGCCACTGGTGACACCATGTAGAAAGGATGCCACATTCTTTTCATTAAATGATGTTCTCATCACTACAAATGCCTCTTTATCCATCGAAAAGGCGGCCACAGCCGGAAAGCCAAAGGTCAAATCCAAGACTTGTTCCAGATCGGGTTGGGAGGTCCCCTCAAACCAAAGAAAGGAAAAGGCAGACCCACGAAAAGTCTTGGCCACCTTGGCAAAGGTTTCTTGATAGGCTTGACGACCTTCGGCACCACTCTCCAAAATATGTGGTAGAGCCACCAAGACGCAAATATGATTTTGTCCCGCACAATGTTCTTGCAAGACTTGTTCCGATACCAATTCGGGGATGGGTTTGGGTACCCCGCTCCGATCCACTTCGGCCAAGACGGTCCGTACAATATCGGGTGCCGAACGTCCCCCTTGATACTCGATGGCATCTCGAGGAGACTTGCCAGTACCACCAGGAAAAATTTTAATGGTAGGATATCCTTGAACTTGAAACATGGCCGCCAATTGAGTTTCGGCCGTGGCATCCACCCATCCTAAAAAGGCACCTTCCCCATCCAATTGTTTGGCAGCTTCTTCCCAATCGGGAAGTAATGCCTTGCAATGACCACACCAGGGTGCCGTGACTAAATGTCAGGAAAAGAAAGAAAACGACCCAAAAAGGCGAGAGAGTGAGTGAGTGTCTTTGGGTTAAAAACTCATTGGCATGCAGGGACCTTGCCGAAGAGATTGGTCGGAACCTTGCGCGCGTTGGACTTACATGCAATCGCAGAGACGAGTGGATTCTCCAAGACTTTTTCTTGAAAAATAGAAGATGTCAAGTGTACTACCTTGGACGGTCCATTTTTATGATTATTGGAAGTGGAAAACGAAGGACCAGCACTACCGGTTGCACGGACTCGAATAGTCTCCATTGCAGTCTGAATGATTTCATTCAACAAGTCTTGTGCCGTTGTTGTTTTGCCAGTATACTTTTTGGGTTGTTTGGGATTATCGGCAAATATCCACAAGGAAGGAAGAGAGGCACTGGTAATTTTGACACCATGCTTCTTGGCCAAGGCTTGACCCGCTTCGGTACTGACATCGACCACTCCCAGTGAATAAATTCCCCGAGCAATTTCTGCCACTTGAACATAATCTGGAACAAGACGTTGACTCTTGGCAGCAGCGGCATCTCCTTGTGAGGAATAGAATTGAATCATCCACACCGAATCACTATTGACCACGGCCGATTCAAAATCCTCCTCATCCGTAAAGGATACCACATGTTTGGCATTGTTGTAAAAGTCGGCCGAGACGAAACTTGCCAGTGCGACCAAGGCCAGAAGGAGTATGTTACGACCCATGTGACTTTTCATCGTGACTGTGCCTCCTTTAACTGTAAGTATCGCGGCGAGTTGTCCTATGTCGTTTTGTTTGATACCGTTGTTGTTTGTGGAACTGCCAATAATGGGTGAAATGATGGTGAGCGACCAACCTGTGCTTTCGTAGAAGGTCGGAAAGATCCATGACTGAAACTTGGATTGAAAGAGGGGGATGTGTCCGCCCCTCCTGAATTTCCCAAATTTCATCCCTGACGCAGTATAGCGTTGACGCAGTCTCACACAACTATCACTGTCACACAAATCGGAAGCCATACTGAGATGCATATTTGTTTATAAATCATCATCCTCATTCACATTAAAAGAAAAGGAATCTCCCAAGTTGTTGAAAGGTTCATTTTCCTCTTGTTGGCATTTTCTGTGTTTCTGTGGCCCTTTTGTATCTTTTGTGTTGTTGGTTAGAACTTGCATCCGACCAACACGAGAAAATGGTGTCGTTGTTCCCATGGACCACTCTTTGCCTGGTAGGCTTGTTGTCACCGTCCTTTTCCTTTACGTCGAGACAAACATGGATCCATTCCATTTCCTCACACAAGACAACCACCAACTCGCCCCGAGGTTTTGGTACTGTGGCTCTAGGGTCGACACCCGCCCAAAAGGAGAATGCCGCGACAAAAATTGTCTACAATCCCATTTTTGATTTTGCCGACCGACAAGAACAAGCCGTAAACAAATTTGAACGTATTGATGATGCCATCATGGGTGGGATTAGTCTTTCTTCCTTGAGACAGTTACCAGACGAAGACTTTGCGAGATGGAGTGGTATTTGTCGTCTGGATGGAGGGTAAGCGCCCATATGTGTGGTAGTTTTGCATGGTGATGGTGGTGATGTAGATTCTCTCGCAAGTTGTGACAGTGGCATGTTTCTCTCATCTGTTTCGTTTGCTGAACATCCTCTTTGCTGTGTATTTTGTATAAACATGTAGAGGATTCTGTGGAACCAGGACTCTTCCTTTTACCGAACCTCTTCAACCATCTACCCATGCCCAAGGAATATATTTGGTTTGTCGATTGACGAGTGATAATGAACCGGAACGTCGCGTATGGAAGATTACGACACGATCCGAAAAATCTAGAGGAGAACAACTTTATCAAGCCATGTTTACTTTTCCCAATACGATGGCATCAACATCAACAACAACTACTACTACCGAAAGCAAAAGTCCAGAAGAATCTACTTGGACTCGAGTTGAAATTCCCTTTGCCAATTTTGTTCAAGTACGAGGACCACGAATGGTCCCCGGAGCTCCACCTTTGGATGCATCCAAGGGCCTCTATCAGATTGGGATTTCACTGAGCAAGTTTATGATTTCTCAAAATGGAACGGAAATTCCAAATTTTCGTCCGGGCTTTTTTGAATTGCAAATCCAAGAGATTGGAGTGTATCAAGAGACCAAAGAAGAGAATACTATTGAAGCGGATGATCATGAGAATGCTGATGCGGCGGTTGTTCGTCCATCGACTCTCAGTCGCAAAGAAGCAGACAAAAAGAAGCCACTGCTACTCAAAATCCTTCTTCCACTTGGCAAAGTCTTCTTTAGCGAGAAAAGGTAAAGTACAAGCATCAAGTGTGGCTGGATTCTTGACAATTTTGATATCGTTTATTATTCAGACTAATGTTCTTTATGCTCACGATTCTTTTTCCTTCTTTTTCCAACGATCTGGTTGTTGAAAGACGTCGCCGAGAGTCAGCCATGAGAATTCTGGGCAAGCGGGGCTTTTCGAGACTACAAAGGCTGTTGTTTGGCTATAAACTCCGAGCCAAACAAAGTGGATTCCTTCGTGCGGCTATCCAATTGATGGGTGTCTTGTGCCAAGATATTGTTAGGTTCGTACTATATTGGACGCTGCGATTGACAGCCGGATTACCATTTCTCCTTGTCTCGCGGGCAAGGCGCTTGGTCCGTGGCCGAAGACGCGAAAAGGTATTCAGGACGAATAGTGGTGCTTCCCCGACCAACAGCTAGAATGTGAGAATGCCTGGCATCGGCAAAGTTGCAGTGGAACTGCATGTCCCTCCTATGCTTAATAGGGTATCCCCGTCAGAATATTTGCTGCGGCTTTATCGTGAATGGAAAATCCAGAAAGGCACTCGATCTCACAAAAAGTGTTCTTGTCTCAGCGATGAGTCGGCACTTCAAAGCAATTAGTCGTTATTAAAAGTTTTAGTAGCATAGCATTCAATTTGACCTGGCTCGTCCTAGTCGAGCAGCCATGTAATGAAAGAGGACATTTAATGGTATTCCTCCAACATTCGAGCGTTGTAGCTTCGAGAATGGGAGCGTGGAGATGACTCGTCGTCCATGGGTCGCGATGGATCATCTCGCCGATGAACCTTCGATGGACGACCACCAAGGAATTCTTCTTCATCGAAGTTTGCACTGTTGTACCGATTACCACCGAGGAATTCTTCCTCATCGAAGTTTGCACTGTTGTACCGATTTCCACCAAGGAATTGTTTGTCATCGAAATTTTCACTTTTGTACCGATTTCCACCCAGGAATTGTTTGTCATCGAAAGTTGCACTGTTGTACCGATTTCCACCCTGGAATTGTTTGTCATCGAAATTTGCGCTGTTGTGTCGAATTTCTTGCTGGATATTCGCCGTTGCGGAATCTAAGGGATTGCCGGGCTCTAGAAGTCGATCTCCATGGACTCCGTGATTTATGGGTACTTCTCTTGTGCGATCTCGGGACCGGTCTCGCGATTTTCGAGATCGATGTCTTTCCCTAGGCGAGCCATGGTATCGGTAGTTTTCATCCTCCTCATGGCGATCTTTGTGACGGCTTCGATGCCTGTCTTCATCATCATTCTTTCTATATGGACGGCTTCCATATCTGTTATATCCCTCGTATCCGGGTGAGTTCTCATGATGGCGTGAAGAACCTCGTTCGAAGCGATCACGCGAACGCTGATCCCTTTTCCACGAAGCACCATTGTTGTCAGGATGCTCATTTGAAGATACGTGGAATCTCTCCTGCTGTCTGACGGGAGAGCCTTCGTGAACATAACTTGTATTATAGACGTCATGTCGATCCCTGATGTGATTGTCCGGGTGTCGCGATGCACGATATCCTCCAGTCTCATAGCGAGAATTGCCATTCCCGTCATGGCGTGTAGGACTGAAAGCTTGGTTACTCCAAGACATCTTGTGTGCTTGTCCTCCCAAAGGACGATCATGGTCATAATTTCGTCTGGCATTCTCGTGGCCGACACCTTCCGGACGGTAGGCATCGCTCCTCTGTTCTGCACGGTGTCGGTCGCGGTACAACGGTGGTTCTTCAGGCCTGTTTCGAAAGTGCATTCCTTCCCTCCGTTTCTCTGGTCTGTAGACGTCCCAATGATCCCTACTTTTCTCGCGTTGAACATTGATGTAATTGGGATCCGAGCGCGCTGGTGGTCCCAAAGAGTTCTGTTTTCGATGACCACGGTCCTGTGAATGTTCGTCCACATTTTTCCCTCTCTCCGATACCCCGTGAAGCCTGCGACCATCTCGGTCGAGTTGGATTCCATTTACGACAGTCGAGGAGAGATCCTTACGTACACTGGCAGAGGCTAAACTCCTCTCCCCGCGATCCATCTCGTGACCATTCGACTTTGGAACAGGAACATTAGGGTTTGGTTGCGTCTTGGGTTTCACAAACGTACCAACATGAGCATCTGAGGACAGTATGGTAGATACGCCTTGACTTTTTCTTCTATCACTTGGAACTTGCGGACTACTAGTAGTCACAAGAGGTTCCGTAAGGAGCAAGGATTTTGTCTCCGGACTCGAAGCGCCCAGTTTTTTTCGTGGAATACGGGTTGCATTCTCTGTATTTGTAGTTGCTGGACGACTTGGTGCAGGATTATTTTCCTCCGGCGGTGGTGCCGTTGGGATGAGGCTAGCCTTAACTTGCGCCATTTTTTTCTTGGGAATCGTCCATGAAGATCCCTTCGACTTTTTCGAGGGACCTTTCGTAGGGTAAAGGGCATCAGGAGAACTTTCATCTGTTACGTGAGCAGATTGAGTCTTGGTTATGTCTGCAATTTTTTCATCGGCGTCTTCAGGGTCCGAATCAACGAGCACGTTAGTTTCTTCTTCATGTCCATTTGGATGCTGGGAATCATCTTCTGATTCGTTCAAGATCGGCCGTCGCAACACTGCCGGTTTAGGATTCTCGTTCACAAGAGACGAATCATCGTCGTCGGAGTCTTGAACAAACACATCCGCCATAGAGGAGTCCTCTGTTTGTAAAACATGCGTATTCGCAGGTGACTGGCTCTCCTCATCATCGCTCTCAGTCGAAATGATTTGTTTGACAGAGGTTTTGCTAGACTTCTTTCTTTCTTTCAACTTTGCCAACCTGTCTGCTTTCGATGCACTTGGCTGGGATACATCGACTGATAACTCTTTCTTTGACGGGCGTGGGGCCTTCGAGTACAATTTTGCAATTCGTGGGGAATCGATCTCGATCCATTCGTCGAATTTCATCTGCATCTTTGGATAGTGCACTTTCACACGTTTAATATCCCCAGTAAGATCCAACTTGACAACCGTGGCAACCACCCAGTTTTGTTTTCCTGCACGTTGAATGTCGAATTGAGCTGAAAGGCTGTTAAGTAACACCAACCAAAAGAATCACACACGTTGAACTGCATGACTTACCTCCCAATCTAAAATCTCCAAGTTTCAATGAAGAACTTGATTCTCCGGTTCTGTACTTTGATGTGCTCAATGAAAGGGTGGCCACACCGGTATCAGCTCCAACTTGAGCATCAGCAGTTTTGTCCCATTCGTCTTCGGGGGCATCACATGACGCTGCCTTAGCGTTCCAGACAACGTCCTTGCAGAAGAACTGTTCAGGAAGCATGTCGACGTCAATGTACCAAGGCACCTTCCTCCACTTTTGGCAAGTTGGGTTTTCGCATTGCACCCAATTCGACACTGCCTCTGCGGGTCTACCTTCGTCCACAGTTGAAAAAAGCCCCTCGCCTGCTGAGTTCTCAGTTCTTGTTGAACTGGAATGAAAACTAGACAAAATTGCCATCACTGAATTCAAGCTTGTATCATCTCCAGTGACGAGGAAGTCCAAAATTGGGGAACCTAATGGCAAGAAGGTGTTCATTTCATTTGAAATCATGTTGTCCTCTTTGTCGACAAATGCCTTTCGTACGTCATCAGGCCAAGGGTTTCCCCGCTTCAGTGGATCCTTGAACCATTCGATGAGACTTCGACGGGTCGAAGATTGATATTTTGTTGCCCTATCAGTGTGAGAGTTGGTCACAGTTGTGCCATCTATCGTCCAGCAACCTTTCATGGATGGGAGTGAAACGCACCCGACCATATCCGGTAGTCCCGGTTTCTGGCCGATACCGGCATTGTACCACTGCAAAAGCTGCGAGAGAACATAGTCTCCTTGATACTCAATGACTACGTTCGAGATTATATCTTCGGGATTGCATAACTTCTTTGTCCCTCTTGTGGGTTGCTGGACATCGTTGTCTGCTGATTTGCTTTCGACGCTGTCGGCGTCCTCCACATCTCGATTTGGGCTCCGAGCAGGCGAGTTCATTGCAGATTCGGTTTCCTTGACCAATTCATGATCAATCGTTGAAGCAGGAACAGCATTTCCAAGATCTCGGGCATAAACTTCTATGGGTGAAGACTTCAAAGGTTCGTAGGCCTTAATGGCAAAGAAGTGTCCGGTCGTTGCGTACAGGAGGAGTAAATCTGCTGCCTTTTCTAGCTTGAAACGTTTGTTGAAATTCCTCAACCACGGTTCCAAGTCGGCATCTGTGTCCGGGTTGTCGGTCACAGACGTGCCAATAGAAATGAGAGCACCGTCTTGTGGCTTGCTGACTGCGCTGTCCAATTCTTGCTCGCGAGGCACTGAATCCGAGAATCTTTGCTCAATTTCGGCCAGCATATTCTCCATTACACTCTTGACCTTTGAACGGACAAAGTCGTCGGTGTTTTTACTGCCATCAAGCAATGATTCATCTCTTTCCTTTAAACGGGCGTTCGATCTAGACTTCGCTTTGTGCTTTTTGATCGTAGACGCCATTTGCTGAATCCCATCAAGCAAATTTTTCCTCAGTTCAAGTAACGCCTCCTTTAAGCGTTGTCGCGCTTCGCTTGGAGTCATTTCTAAGGACAATTCCGGTGTGGGCTTGACCGAAGGAATGCCAAACTTCTCCAATGCTTCATGCTTTTTGACAGTTTCAGAGATCGACTCCTTTAACTCAGGGCTAACGCAAACATCTGTCTCCAAGTACTTCAGCAACGTTCTGACAATTCCATCACTGTGATTCCACATCCATGCTACAATGTCTTCATCTGGCATGATCACAAGGGGAGCATGGGTTACTTCTCGGAGAATCTCGTCCGACATGACTTGGTCAACGGCACCCCTCACTCGCATCGTAGCCTCTCTATGTCGATCCAGAACTCGACCCACCCTGCTGAGTGTTTGCGAGAGTTGCTGAATTCGTTGCTCCATAGCACTAACTCCTTCTGCATCAGCCTCTTGAAACGAGATTTGGGGCTTCGAACTTGCGGTCTCTGCCTTTGATTTGATTTTACTCTGCTTGCTGTCGTTTTTGCTCGCTTTTGGTCGTGCTTTCTTCTTTTCTGATTCAAGATTTGGCTTATCCTCCTGATTCTTTTCCCAATCCGCAAATGCCATGGCCTTCCAAGACTCCTTTGTTTCCTCATCCAATGATTTCCAGTGAACTGATGCTAACTTTTGTACTTCACGCTTCAGCTCAGCCCCTGTAAGGGACTTTTTGTCTTCATCGTCGTCTAGCAACGAAACAAAATAATCTCGTTGAGTGCGAGCGTAGTAGAAGAATGTTGGTTCAGGTTTCGAACGCTTTGATAATCTCTCCAAGTCGCCAGTGGTATCGTTGTTGTCTTCTTCTCCTTCAGAAGACGTGTCGTCCGTTTCATCATCTGATTCATTTCGTGCTGCCGGGGCACTACCAGTTTCATCATACAAGTCGTTACATATTAGCGCAATTGGGAGGGCCCGCCGTTCGTACTCAATATACCTTAATGTGTCGGCCACATACGTTCGCAACCAAATAGGTACGATGTCCATCGAATCAAGAGTTGCATCTAGATTTGCAAGAGCGCATGCGTTCCGTCGATTGACGCTCACAGCACCAAAGGCGGCGGTTTGGAACCCATGACGTTTCAGTATTTTGTCATCCTCATCGGACATAATTTTCTTGGTGCAACCTTTAATTAAGTTGGCCAAGCGTGACGCTACCGGTGAGTTGCGATTTAAAACCTGTTGATAGCAGTCTGCCGTGGCGAAGTGTAGAAACGACCCACTGCAGCGCTTATGTCCACAAAGGCAGACTGCTGACTGGTATTCAAAGAGAGATTCTGTCACCGCATTGTAATCAAATGTTAACTCATCACCAATAGTCATTTCGCGAATTGTTGTGATGGCAAGACGAAGCTCGCCGTTGACAGCCACAACATGAACCTCACAGGATGGTTGACAACTGTGTGAGAGCATAGACCCGTAGTTTGACTTCCTTGATGCATCCACAAAAAGAAGGCCGTAGCCTCTTGGATCGTGTTGTGGCCGTTCTAGTGCCATGTTGAAAAAGTCTGGCAGCACAGGCTTGAGGCCTTTCTGTTGTTGAATTTTTGCTATGGCATCAATCTTCTCTCCCCAGCGCCACGACGGATATATCTCACCACGATAGAAAGTAACAAGCCGATTGGGTTCCAGTTTTTCGCAGAGGACAATGGACCCATGGCCCTTCGGATGAATTCGAAAGAAATCCGGGCCGAGGTTTTCTCTTGCTCGACGCAATAAATGGGCAATTGCATGCAGCCAACAAGGTCCCGATGCCGCAATTTTTTTGAGAAGGGATTTTCCGAGTAGTGATGATTTCCATTGTTCAAATTTAGTCCCACTTTCAGCTTCAAGCGACGTCGGCTCGTCAAATGGAATGCCTTCCAAAATTCTACATGCATTTGATATTTCGTACGCGAGGTCCGGTGGGCATGCATTGATTGCCGGAAGGAGCCATTTTTCAGTGAAACTCTGCACCGTATCAGAATCGAATTCAGTCTCCAGGCAAATTGCAATATTCCTTCGGGTATAACAGTCGATTCCCCAAACCTCGTGTACCACGAATTCAGGTCCCAGCTGCGATTCACCGTCATCCAATGGACTTTTCTCGCGCGAAATGGCTATGTCATCGATCTCTGTGTTTGCACATCTTAACTCCTTTTGTTCCAGAACGCCAGTTTCAGTCATGACTTTATCCAGAACACCGATGAGCAGTGATTGCATTGAGGCTGCGACCTGCGCCTTTATGGCACCCTCGTCCGATGCCAGGGCAAGAGCAGCTTTTTGGCGTTGACTTTGTTCCCCTGCAACATCCAATATAGACTTCATCCAACCTTCACTTTGATCCGTGTCATCGTACTTGTACGCAAGTCCAATAAATTTATCCTCAAGAGTGGTTTTCAACTCATATGCTGCAATTTTTTCGTCAAGTTGTGATAAACCAGCACATACTACGTCACCCCTCAATCTTTCGTATTTGCGCTCGGGGAAAGCTGCACACAAGCAAACAATTTTTAGAATGGGTAAATCCATCCAGATGCGCGATTCTGGCGTGCAGATTTAACGTACCATCGCGTTTCCATTTCCCTTGGACGGCAGCTGCTGTATTTGCTGTCAAGTCCATTGCCAATGAAAACCGGTGTCGATCATTTGCTGCTGCCATTTCCAAAAAGTGGCGCCGCCCATTTTTTTCATAAATGTGTTCCATGAGATCCTTGATTTTGTTGGCAGCATGACCTAAAGTCCCAGGTCCAGTGTCGTCCAAATCCATATTTCTCTCGATAGCGGCATCGCACATTTCGTGGATGTCTTTTCGAAATAAATTCCAATCGATGCCCTTGGGATGCAAAATGGGAATTTGAGACTTTTTCGGTCGTTTAATGATATTCTTTCTACCGATCGACTTCCAGTAGGGTGTCAAAAGCTCCACCCGTTGCTCATTCTCGAGACTAACCCTGTCCAAGATGTAACGTCCCAGTTCCATGCGCCGACGTATCACGACAAAGTTGAATGGCGGCGTTGTTGGAAAGTATACCTTTTGCTCGTTGTTGTCGCTGTCCTTCACCCCATTGCTTTTCTTGCTGTTCTTTGACGAAGCTTTTTGACTGGATAGATTTTCGAGATTTGGCGTTTGTGATTCTGACGTAATGTTATCATGTTGTGCCGATGGATGTTGCGAAATAGAGCTGCTGCCGTCCCCAACAGAATCAGATATTTCCATCATTTCCGAGCCAGGCTTTGTGTAAACTTCTTCGAACTCGGGAGGCACTAATGTGCCAAAGAAATTGTAGGCGTCGGCCTTTTCCAGCCGTCCCAGTGAGCGCTCGAATTCCTTACGATGACGTTCGAATAGGTCCATAGCTTGGTTGGAAGCAACTGTGGATGACATGGCGTTGTCTTCCGATGAATTAGACTTATTTTTCTTTGAGGAGGGAGCCTTCCCTTTCATCTCATTTGCGGGCCGCTTTTTCGACGCAATGGTCTTTACACCTGCAGTGTTTGTGGTCGTAGCCTTCCCCTTTTTCCCAGGTGTTTTCTTTTTCTTGCCACCCTTTAACTTTTGAGACTCCTCTGTTTCGGCTTCAGCATCAAACTGGACATTCGGTTTCCTCTTCCGACGCGCTCGAGAGTCATCCGTCATTCCCTCTTGTGATGCCGTCGTATATAATAAGTCGGCTCTAAATATTCCATGTAGCTTTCCCCCAAGAACTAATTCCAAGTCATAGACAAATGGGTGAGAGTTTTCAAGAGTAGGACCTACTGGTATAGCCTGGACAACCCGAGCCAAGTCGCCATGATGGTCTCCAAGCTTGCCAGGTTTTCTGCAGGTTTTAAAGGAATGATTTCAGTGAGTGCCAATGCCAACATTTCGAAAAAGCCTTCAAAACCAATGTCACATACTCTGAATTAATTCGGGTCAAATCCCCACGTTTCAAGACACGAGTAACAAATGGATCCAACTCATATTTCTTTTCTGAAGGGTCAATGGTTGTCATTGATATTGATTGCGTCAACCCAACAAGCTCCAACGGCGAGGTATAGGCGACCTTCGTAGCAATCTTACGGTCGTATGAGAACAATGGCGATATTCTTGGTTGGAATAACTATAGCCTGTGAGTTGGAATGATTTGATTTTGGACAGACGCTCCTGTGATTCGATAATACGAATGTATTGCAACAATGGCGGTGGCAATTGTGGTTGTTGTGAGGCTCGTACATTTTTGCACAACAAACCAATTTTCATGGCGCCTTCCGCCTGCCCGTTGCCATCACCGACAGGGTGTACCAGGTATTACCTACCATGGACCGTGGCGCGCTTAACTGGAATATTATATACAGGTATGAAAATAAATTGAAAGCAATGGGGCAAGTGCTGATATCCGCAAGGAGGACAGGCCACTACTACCACCTCTTCAGGACCATATTCTTCCAGAACTCTTGTCACTGTCAAGTTCTCACAGTAAATGTCAACTGTATAACCTGAAGTTGCTCATGCGACTTGACGATGATGCGTCAGAGGCCACATTATCGTCTAGAGAAAGAGTTGTTCTTTGTACACGGGAAGATCACGGTTCTGGCGATGGTAACATGTTACTAGTAGATCGAACAGTAAAGCATAATTGTTTTCAGTACAAGTACCATCCTGAAACTAGAAGATTCTTGTCGACGCAAGTATTGCCGGTAATTTGCTGATCTAGGCCTGTTTACCGCCAGTGCTTGTTAATTTAGTTTATTCATTGTAAGACTTATCAAACCTAGCGTATACCACAGCTTCACTGAGATCCAATGAGTCAAAACTTGATGACTCATTTCCTCCAGTATCAACGTTTCGAATCACTTCTACTTCTGTTATTCATGTACCTTTCCAAGTCAATGTATGGTTCAAACATGACCTCCTTATTAACAGTAAAGTCTGGTCTTCAGTGTTTGAAAGTCGGGCAGACATGGAACATCGGCTCACGATGGACATCATCCAATTCCGCACGCAGCAGCAGCACCAAGTTGCGAAAACAAGACTTTGACTACTGTGTCGAGTTGGTACAAAATCGAGACCGCGAAGGCTATCTATGTGGTCTTTTGATGCCATATAAATCTCGCCGGTCCTATTTTGCCATACGAGCTTTCAACGTCGAGTTGGCGTCCATCAAAGATGGCAGTGTCAGTCGTCAAGTTGGTGGTGCCCAATTTGAAGAATCGGGAGCAACCATGGCACTAAAGGTTCGAGTTCAATGGTGGCGTGATGCCATTAGTCAGATATATGGTGATGCTATTTCTCCTCCCAGTGGCGATGATGGGATTTTAGCAAGTATGGCAAGTTCAAGTTGGAATAATCCAGTGGTGAGAGTTCTTGACCATGCAGTCCACGAAAGCAATTTGACTAGGCGATTTTTGGAGAGATTACTCGAAACGCGTGAAGATGACTTGGATGTTAATCAGCTTGACAGTCTACGTGACGCCATTGCTTATGCAGAGGGTACCTTTTCAAGTTTGTTTTACCTTTCCCTAGAGACAGCCGATGTAAGTGAAATCGAAATGATTTTTCAGAATTCCCTACACAATGTCGTCCTCTCAGTAATTGAGTTTTGTGTTAGGTACGCGAAGAAGCATCCGATATGGTGGCGTATCATGCTGGTATTGGCTTGGGACTTGTCACTGCACTGAGAGCGGCAAGATATCGATTCGCCCGTGGTGAATGCACCATCCCAAAAGATTTGATTCCGTCCGAGTTTCCCTACTTTAAATTCAATGTCCAAGATCCCAAATCCGATTTTTCCGAGGTGGAGCGCGATCTCTTGAAACATGCGGTTTGCGAAATGGCAACGGTGGCATCGTCGCACTTGATGGAAGTCAGGGACTGTCAGAGCGATGTACCCCAACACGCGAGGCCTTGTTTCCTTCCCTTGGTTCCTGCACTGCACTTTCTTGACAAACTTCAAAGAGTTGACTACGACATTTTTGATGACAGCCTATTGGAACCAGATAGATTACGAGTTCTCTTGTTACTCGGACGAAGTTGGATCACGGGAGTTTTGTGAGACTGTGGCAGATTGACAGCTATATACGACACCAAAATACTTCCTTTAAAAGGCAGTACGTGGTTAAAAGTATAGATTATATTTAGAGATTCCTTTTTTAAACATTTTGCTCCTTGACTGGACTCGTATTGACAGTAGTGAAGTTGATAACGATGAGCTGATGGCGATCTCGCTGGTTCGGTCGAAGGATTCACATTTTTTATTCACAGTCAGTGCCAATAGTATACAGTTGACCACGTACTTGATGTGAAAATTAACAATTGTTGCACAAATTGGACTGCCCGCTTGACTAGCTAATTAGGAACTTACAGTTACCATTTTTTCTTTTACACTGGAGCCGTGTGATATCTGGCAAGAAATAACTAGTCTGTCATAGAGTGGTAGGGGTTAGGATTTGAAGAAATGATAGCAGCAACATTCTCAAGAATCAAGAATGGATAAGGTCATGCAAATGCTATGATTCGATTCACAGCTTGTCAACATCCTCCCGTATTTCAAAAAGTGAAGTAACGAGATCGGAAGTCGGACTACTAACTCACCTTTATGTTATATATTATGTCATAGTACGATATACTACCGGTAGTAGTCATAAGGACTTACAGGTATAACGTATAGTGCATATACCTACTACAAGTACCAGGTACCCAGTTTGGGGTGTCAGCCGCAGGCACTCAAGGACCTACCAAGTACAGACTGAAAACGTAGGACTCCTAACGACACGTACCAGGTGTATGTATGCCACCACAGCCATAAAAAACCATGGGACCGATGCGGAAAGGTGTCGCTCAAGTTGTACATCAGGAGCGTCATGTTAACAACCCCAAGGACTCTCTTTTGATCAAAACATAGCCATTGGACACAATCAAGATCCTCAAGGAAAGCTTCTCTTTTACATCGAAGACATTTTGGCTCCAAGGCCTTGAAGTTGATCACCACAAGAGGAAAACTTTCGAGACATGGCATAAAGCTCACAACAATGGAGATACCAGATTCAGCCATTCGGTTATTGGTGCTGCTTACATCCAGTAACACTGACTTGGCTTCCTTATCGAATGTTTGCCGGAAGTGGCGTGAGATTACCACTAAAACGATTCTGGACCTTTCAACAAATTCTCTTCAAACCGATGATGATAACGGAGCTACTTCCCTCCTGCTTGTAGCATCGATGGTTCGATACTTGATGAGCAATGAAAAAGATACGAACAATGATGTGGAGAGCTACTGCCTAGCATGGTTTACGCCGTCTGGAATTCGATTCAAGCCTCTCCTTATTGACCCAAAAGATAACAGCGATCTCGAGGATCAGATGCAGACAAGAATCGACCATCAACTCGAAGACTACAATCAAGCATTTGCTCCAGCAGGAGAACTCCCTTATGCCGGCAGTGAAGATGAAAAAAAGAACTCCAGACGGCAACCAATTCGATCGACGACTCCTACAGTCAATTCACTCAGCGCTATACTACAGAGAGCTGGAAGTCCAAACACTGTGAATTGTTTGTATCAATGGGATGGGCTTCGCAAGGCAGAGGATGTGTTAGCACCATTTGGTTATACTCATGTCTTTCTAAAGGTAAGTCACGGAGGATATCAATGACCAAATCGTACATTTCGTTGTTGTCCAGCTTTTCTAAGACTCGTTTCATCTTCCAAAATTAGAATCTATTTGATTTGGCAAGATCGACAGAAGACATGGTCATTGACGTTCCCAAAGGAAAGGCGGCATCCAAGATGGAGCAAAGTACACTTCTACAAACGAAAACATCTTTTGCCGTTCGTGGAGCCACCGTTGCTCGTCCGGAAGGATACTGTCTATGTTGGGAAGTTGATGATTTGACACTATTAATGTCCAACCGCGGCAATCGACACGAGAACCCCATGTTGAATGTTCGACAGCAAGAACTTGACCTTCTCACGAAACGACGGCTGCGACGAAAACGAGAGCTCCAACGTGAGGTGTTACCCAAAGTTCTGAATACCGCACCACGAGCTCCCGAAGGAAGACCACAACTTGGCATTCAACAGCCTTGCGTTCAATTTCTTAATTTGGACTCGAGTCATGCGGTCCGACTTTTTACACCACCGTTCAAACCGTCTCCGGTTCCTACGCCAATAACTGTTTTCTGTGTGGGTATTGCGACGGAGGATGGTTGTTTCATGTCTGGCTTGAAACGTCCGTTCGAACTCGGTCATCTATATCCCGATACACCCCGCGATGACACGATTGAAAGGAGTCCCATTTGTCTTTTTACTGAAGCAGTGAATGCACCTTTGGTGGTTGACGCGACGCAAAAACGTGAGGAAGATACTGATGAAAAAGATGCCTCGTTCAATTCCGATGACAGCAGCTGTGACATGAGCATGGAAGCTGCCCGTGGTGATCCTGGTTTCAAATGTGCATGTCCATTTTCTGGGTTGGGAGATATCATCGACGAAGATCATGACATTGAACCCGTGGGTAACGTCTGTAGGGGTAATCTTGGTCCTGGTTGCTGGCATTGTTACGTGGCTGTGTTTGATGGTGTGGACAGCAGTATCCGAATTGATGGTTTACCCGAAAGTGTACGGTGCAACTTCAATATGTCGTCCGGAGCGACTGCCTTCTTGGATGGTCTTACGATTGGAGCAGACCATGCCTTCGATATGTCTCTTTGCTTTGGACAAGGATCTGATGGTGAGGGTGAAGGGGCCATCGCCGAGCTTGCAGTTTTCAAAGGAAGATTTGATGAAAGAGACATTGAGGTCATGGAACATCGTCTCATGACCAAGTACGGTATCCCATCTCCTAATATACCAGAAAGTGAGCGTACAGAAGAGGATCGCTATTACAGGCTAGCGCATGCTATGCTTTCCCATCCACCAGGGCACAAATTGGTCGGTCGAACTCATGAACGCATACCACTGCGCTACATGACAAAACATCGTATGGTGTCCTGGAGACAAACAAATCCAGTAACGGGTGAACCTGTTCGCGTACAGAGGATTGGTAGCAAGTTTGGCGAGAGCTCCTCTGACTGGTAAGGTTCCTCACGTTTATGGCCAAACGAGAACGACAGTTCCGTAAGGACCAGGCAGACCAAGGCGAAGATTTTTTGACGTTTAGACTCGTAGTGGTAGAAAGAAAATCGTATAATTAGCTAGTTTCTATGCCGTTATTGCGTTGGAAAGCCGTTGATTCCAATGTCGAATAGATAATATGTCCAGATGAGGCTACCTATCGCAATGATTATTGCTGTAAACGGAGGGATGGGAAGAGCATTCTGGTCGATATTGCTCGCGTCAAACGAAGCAAACATGGGAAGGTCTTCCGTCAACTTGTTAAGCTCCGCCTGCAACTTTTCTGCCTCGTTTGTTTCATCGTTGGCATCCATTCGTTCGGATAAAGCCACGAGTCGAGCATCTACGTTGCTGTTCCGAACAGTCCGAGTGCTTTGGATCGCAGCTGTTAACGATGAAAATGCGCCGCTCGTCACCAGACAAATCACCAGTATGGACGCGAAAAGTGTCATCTTCTTGTATGGATATTGACTCATGGTTTCTTTACGATTTGTACTCGACTTCAAAGGCTTTGACAGGTCTCGGATCTTTTAACAGAAGCAGTGGTGGTGAAAGATTTTTATGGTCCTTCATTCGACTGGTATGACCACGATGGGAGCGTGGCGAACGTGTTTTGAGCAAGCAAATGTTACATGGAGACCGTCTCTGATTGGCCGGGTGCGTTTGCAAGCACCAAAGAGTGCGCAATTCCATGCGTCTACCATGTTCCAGACCATTGAGTCACCACATTTTGTTTGTCCACTGGTAGTGAAGGTTCGGGTTGCGTTAGCAGCATAGCCTTTGGAGGTTGACTTGTAGAAGAAAAAGCCAAGTTCCTTTACAGCTACTTTGCAGCAAGATGAGTAGTGAACAAAGTTCTCTATTACCGAAAGTCGATGCCCGTCAGGCTTTTGAGGGATCCAATGTGGAAGCTTCGAGGTAAAGGATTTATGGAGGCCAATGCTTTTTGTGGAGCTATATCCATTGGATACCCAATCTAATTAATTCTCTCCGTCTCATTTTATGGCCATGTAGGACTTTTCACGATGGTAGAGCCAACAGCGATAAAGATGAAGATTGGCATCAGTCGGAGGGAGGATTTCTCAAACCAATCATTTTCGGTGGATTGGATGGAATTTTGACTTCATTTGCCATTGTTGCTGGTGCGGCAGGTGGTGGATTGCCTCCAACAGTAGTTTTGGTTCTTGGATTTAGTAATATCTTTGCTGATGCTTTGAGGTACGTTCTTGGAGCAAGGTATATTTCCTAACTGTAAGTTTCTAAACCTGGATCATCACAATCATTCATTATTGTGTTCCGACCCTCAGTATGGGAGTCGGTGAATTTTTGTCTTCAAAAGCAACCAATGAATGGATTCTAAGTGAACGTCGGCGTGAAGAGTGGGAAATGGAAAACTATCCAGAAGGAGAAATTCGAGAGGTGAGTTCTTTTGCCTCCTCACACACGAAGAGGATATGCCCTACCCTTGCCATTTCATGTAGGTCTAACTGTTCTGCTTTCCCTAGATGATTGAAATATACATGAAACGAGGCATGTCAAAAGAGGACGCCACCTTGGTCATTGAAACTATGGCAAAGTACAAAGATTTCTTTGTAGATACAATGATGCAGCAAGAACTGGAACTCCAGGTAAGTGATGCCGAGACTAAGGATGATACATGTCGTGACCTGTTGCCAGACCTAGCCTAAATGGTACCATATGTGACAAATTACTAGGTTCCTGAAGAAGATCACGTACAAGAGAGTCTGCGTGAGGGCTTTATCATGTTTCTTTCGTTCGCTGGTTTTGGTGCCATGCCCCTTTTGGGTTATGTTGTAATTCCGGTAGCATTCCCAGATCTTGGAGCGGACAGTCTATTTTTGGCAGCATGTATCGTTACTGGTCTGGTACTTTTCTTTTTGGGCAGTGTCAAGAGCAGATTCACGTAAGTTCTTGGAAAACTATGTTCGCGCTGTGAACTTGTCGAACTAGCCCACTAACGTTTGGGATTGGCAATAATGACGGGAATCAGAAATTCACACTGGACATGGAGCGGATTGGAGACACTGATGTTGGGTGGTGCATGTGCAACAGTGGCATTTACAATCGGTTACTATGTGAACGAAATTGTGGGCACCAGTGCTGACTAAACCCACTGATTGATCCCCAATGACTGTCTCTTGGCATGGTAGGTCTCATCATCGTTTGGAGAGGAACAGTGGAGCGATGACCTTCGAATCCGAGGCATTTCTGCCAAAAATGATCACTCTATCTTGGCTATGGCCTATTGAGATACTCTAGTGTGAGTACGGGTAGTTGAATGGCACCTACTTTTTGCCACGTTTCACGGTCTTGGAAGTATACGTACGGTACCTATTCAAAGAAGATAGTAACATACTAGTAAGTACTAACGTATTAGTACGCCGTTAGTAGTATTTTTACCTTCCAAATGTCCTTCAACGCGGAAAGTACGAAAGGTACACTGGTGTGGCGGGCTCGTATGGGTGCACCGGTATCCTATCGCCGATTCCAAGGTTTCACGTACCGCGATGACGTCGACGTGCTTGTAGATTCTTAAAGTGAATCGAAAAAGCGTTCCGCCAATAAATTTCTTCCTTCTTCCGTCAACCACCCGATGACGACTGGTGGTGGCCAGGTTGGTTTCGTAGATATCCACGTAGATTTTCTACTGGTATGCTAGCATTGTTATATGATGGGTCTACCCGTTTCGTCCCCCCTCCTTCACCCTTCGACCGACGCATTTCTCGCTTCTCTTCGCTTCCCATTTTGAGAGGTCATTTTCACAATTATCTTTCCAGGCCACAAGACGATCTTCCACCATGAACACTCCAGGTGCCGTTCTCCTTGCCCCCTCCACCAACTGGGACCAATATGATGCCATGTACTATCTTAAGGGTGCTGCTGCTGGTGGTATCTGCTGCTCCATCACACACGGAGCCCTTACTCCCGTCGATGTCGTCAAGACCCGAGTCCAACTTGACTCCGCCAAGGTATGTAGGTTTGAATCACATGCAATACTGCTTTTGCATGATCGATGGAAAGAATAAACTAGGACGGCCCACAAAATTGTTTCGGCATCTTGTGTTGAATTTGGAATCCAGAAGTGATTTTTGGTCTGCAGATCAAGTTTGAATGAATTGGCTCTCACATTTGTTTTTGCCTCAGTACAACACTGGTTTGATTGGCGGATTCCGTACCATTATCGCCGAGGAAGGAGCAATGGCCTTGACTACTGGTCTTGGCGCCACTGCTGCTGGATACTTTGTTCAAGGCTGGTTCAAATTCGGTGGAGTCGAGTTTTTCAAAGTAAACGCTGTCAAGTATTTGGGTGAAGAAAAGGCTTGGGACAACAAGACCAGCATTTACATTGCATCAGCTGCATGTGCTGAATTCATTGCTGATATTTTCCTCTGTCCTCTTGAGGCTGTTCGTATTCGATCCGTCTCTGACCCTGAATTTTGCTCAGGTCTCGCCGACGGATTCGCCAAGATGGCCAGGACAGAGGGAATTGGAGGATTCTACGCTGGTTTGTTGCCAATCCTTGCCAAGCAAATTCCATACACTTGCGCAAAATTCGTTGTTCAAGGAAGTGTAGCCGACGGAATCTACGCGTCCATGGGGAAGACACCGTCCGACGTTTCTAGCGGCACCAACCTTGGTATTTCGCTTTCTTCTGGTGTGATTGCTGGTGTTGCTTCTGCCATCATTTCGCACCCTGCCGATACCCTGCTGTCGAAGGTCAACAAGAAGGGAGCCGGTGGTACTGGATCCATGTTGACACGTCTCGCGAACATTGCCAGGGAAATTGGATTCGTCAAGTTGTGCACTGTTGGTCTCGCTCCTCGTTGCGTCATGATTGGTACCCTAACGGCTGGACAATGTAAGTACAAGCACATTGGCTCGGAATTACTGGATCCTTCCAATATTGTTGCTCATAATTTTCTTCTTTTCACGCTAATTTTCTTCTTTTTCACGCAGTCGGTATTTTCGACACTGTCATGGGAGCTTTGGGAGCATCCAAGTTCCATTTGTAAGTACATCAGTTCCTCGAACATGGATTCGTTGGAGCAACATTCTAATCTCGCTTTGTTTCTACTTTGTGTAGCCACAATCCCAACGCTTAAGAGAGTTATTTCTTTACGAACAGTCAGGCCTCGTCAATATTGTATCTTTTCCCAGTAGAATGTACGGAAGGAGCAAGTCAAGTGTCGGTATTTTGAACCCCCTAGATCGATGTGCAAGGACAACGTGTCTAGTGCAATAAATCCTAAGTGCCCTTTCTGCTTATCAAAATTGTGGTCGTCCAATGGACACTTTAGCGGAAGCCGCCAGTATTTGTGGTCAATTTTGATCCTCTCGCAAATTCGTCAACTTTCGTAGTGCTAGTGAGACAGTTCCGAGATGTAAAAATGTGACTGTAGCATCAAAATCGGATATTTCAATCCTTTCTTTACGTCGTCTTGAAGGATCAAGCAGAACGAGTAAAAGTGACGATGGTTAACAGAAAAGTTGCATTGACACATGCACAAATGTACTCATCCCAATACCAAATGCTTTATAAGCAGCACACTACAGCGTCCTCCTTCGTACGTAATACTATGCCGTCTCTTTAACGATGGAGTTATCTGGACTGCACAATTACTTTGAAGTAATCACCGCAGCTGGAAGACTGTAGCTAGACGATCTAGCATGTAACCATAGCGGTCTTGTGTCGAGGAACGGTACATTGAAACAGAAAAGGTCCATGTTCACTCGATTGTCTATTTCTTTCTTTAAGCCTCTGGGGCGGGGCCCTTTTCGGAAACGTAGATACCATCAAGGAACTTACGAAGATCCTTGTTTCGGATGTTGGTGTTTTGTTGGATTTGTGCAGCATTCAATGACACCTTTGTGATATCAATTCCTTGCAGTTGAATCTCATCCTTCACATCATCTGATCGCATGTACTTGACTCCATCGAGAAGCTTGACCTTTCGGACTCGACGTTCTCCCACAAAGTTACGGATTTCAATGTTGCCGCTGTTAAGTGTAACGTTGATAGGAAAGTGACTGTATACAAATCGCAACTTGTAGACGAATCCACGAGTCACACCAACAATCATGTTTTCAATGTGCGAGCAGACAGTGCGGACACAGGCCAATTGCTTACGGTTGGCAAACCACAAGTCTACCTTCACAAAGTCCTTGTCGGCAAGATTTTGCTCCTCTCCCTCAGGTGTAGCACTTTCATCGGCGATTTCTGCCCCCTTGACCACACGCAACTCCATAGGCATGTGCTTGAAATCACGGACAAGTTCACCAAGCTTACCCTTAACGGTAACTACTCGGGCCTTCACAGAGACCTCGACTGTATAACATCAAAATCGTACTGATTAGGAACCGATCATTAAAATCAAGACTCGAACTAAAACAGATCTAGAACAGCTACTCACCACCTTCGGGGATTTCCACAGTTCGAGTTGCCAAGATAGTCTTCATGGTTGTTTGTGTACAGACGTATTCTTGAGATAGTCGTGTGGCGGGCCTTTTCGCGGGGGCTTGTTGTAGTGATGGATAACCAGGGCACTCCTTGGCTGGCCGATTTGGCTGTCTGTTTGTTTACGTTTAGCCTTTCTCACTTTAACGCGTGCCGTTGGGCTAGTACTCAAAAGTACGTAATGGTTTACCGCTCTACTACAAAAAGGAGAAATGGACTTGTTTGCGACTAAGTAATACCCTGAAACCACTTCATAGTCTTGAATCCTTTGATCAAAACTCAACTGCAAGATGCAAAATTGGTACAAACAAGATAGGCGGATATGACATTTCTTGGCAGTCAACCAGTTTTGGTGCTATTATTATTAATCGTTTCTCTTTGGAAAGGGGAGTCATATGCCACCTCTGGCGTACAAGTGTGGGACAATGGTGGGTGCAACCAGGTAGACTCCATCGGAATGTGGCAACATGCAGAACCTCTCAAAACACGTGTCATTTACCTACGTTTCATTTCAAAGTAATTGCATCACAAGTGCAAACAAATCTGCATCATGCTGCCAAGAAGGGTGGACTTGGGCACAAAACTTTTTCGCGCCCTCTAGACAAAGAACATAACAGCATCGAGAGGACACTTGATGCACTTTTAACCACGCTTGGAGACACCTCTGCATACGTGGAATATTGGACACGTCAAGAGTGGCGTTCAATCGAAGCTCATGCGGATGTTGATGAATTTTTGGCAAAGAGTCAAGATGCGGCTGGTCAAAATGACCACACTGGCTTTCGATATCCCACCAATGGCCATGTCCTCTACTTGAACGTAGGGTCGTCGGTGCGAGGTCCGACCTGTGTATTTCCAGGTCGACGGTCGGGAAGAGATCTACTGACAACAACCGACGAGAACTATGCACCAAATGTTGATCTTGTCATTGTACCTGCGGTTCCAGGAAGACTTCTCCGTTTTGAAGGAAATTACTTGCACGCAGTTCCAAGACCCACTGATTTGTGGCTACTAAAATTTGTTCAAGGGACCGCACAGTTTGAGCCAGAGGAAGAATGGGGAAGAAGTGTCATCTTGTTCAATACATGGGATGATCCGCCGTTACATGTGCCAATAAACTCAATAGCCGAAGATGAATCCTGTCTTGCCGGAACATTCGACCTTTGCAATCCAAAATTAGAGTGGAAAGAGGTATACAACTTAACCTTGGAGAATGGAGACGGTCGTGTGGCATTAAGTACGGTCCAATCTAACGACAGAGTTTCTGCCAAGATTTGGTTACTTGGAAATCTTCGGCGTCGTGGACATGAAATGCGAACATTGAAATTATCGAGTCCCTCCAATCTGTCTGCGGCCCTAAATGAAAGGAATACGGTTACTCATGTCCTTCTTGGTCCGAGTGAAACCTAATTTGACAATCAATTCTCTTTCTGAAATTGACATAATTAGCTCTCATCTAAAGTTTACTGGTGGGTCGCCCGGTTCGTTTCGTCACTGACGCCGAACTTTTAATGGCAGAAATACCGGTAAGGGCTCTGCCACAAACCAGTGTACAAACATCATAGGTCCCTTCGTAGGTATACGTGCTTTCGATATCACAAAATTTGGAAGCAATTCCATGATCTAGCAAAATCCCATTGCCACCCAATGATTCTCTACAAATTGCCACAACCTCTCGTCCTAACCTAGTATTGTACGCTTTCACCATGGATATAGCCGGGAGAGAACATTTCCCGTGCATGAAATCTTTGGTGACTCTCTCTACCAGTAAATACATGGATGAAACCATGGCTGTGGCTCGCACCAACTTTTCTAAAATAAGGGTGCAGGCAGCATGGACAACCCAAACAGAAAAAATGTGAGATGAAACCATACGAACTTGGTGGGTGGTTTGCGGTTGGTGAATCTGTAATGCAACGTACCCTGCATGAGTTGATTACTAGCAATCATAGATCCAAAAGCATCTCGCTTTGTGGTGTAGGCAATGGTCTTTTCCAAGGCTCCTTGACAGATTCCAACTGGGATCCAGGCCACCGACACCCGTGACGCCTCTAATACACGAGCCACAGACTCTCCAAATCCAACTTGATATTTCGGAGAAGATTTTGAGAAAACCTAGCCAACAATAGAAATGAAATGTGGGATGATTGGACTGATCCCTATTCGACTCACCATAACCACTCATAACATTGTCATCGGGGCAAAACGCTTGATGAAACTCAACGTTAGCATTTTGTACCATTCGCATACTAATCTTTCCTTCAATTTTGGTTGTTTGAATTGCCAAGGAATTTTCCTGTTTACTCTTTTGAAGAATAAAGCCCATGACAGGATGTCCTGGGAGGGACGTATTTCGAGCCCAAACAATGAATACTTCGGACTTCAAGGCATTTCCAATCCATCGTTTCGATCCAGTAATGGCGTATCCACCGGGGACCTTGGTGGCGATTGTTCTTAGATCACTAGCATCGGATCCACTTTGTGGTTCTGTCAGACAAAAACAGCCAGTTATTTGGAGGCGCGATAAGGATGGTAAAAGCTTTTGTTTTTGTTCCTCTGTACCACACAAGAGAATCGATTCACAACAGAGTCCGTATTGTACCAATAAGGCTGTCGTGAAACTGGCATCAATACTGGCAAGGGCCCGAGAAATATGACATGCTGTCAATAGATCGTATCCTGCTCCACCATATTTTTTGGGGATTGGGTATCCAAGCAAGTCTGGACAATTTCGTTGAAAGGATGCTAAAATGTTGGGAGGAAATGTTCCTTCTTCCCAATGTTTTGCAATCAAGGGTTCCAATTCTCGTTCTCCCCAAGATCGAGCCGACTGAACCAGTTCGATTGTTTCTGGAGATAAATCTCCTTCGAGATCGAGAACTGTGGATGTCATGCTCTTTTGCATTGGCACTGTTCAAAGACAATTACATTAGCGTTCGTAGCAAGCGTCAAGTGAAATGAGAACTGATCGTACCTTGTAACTGGTAGCATACAAGTACCAGGCACCGTCTCCACGGTACATATCGTACCAGGTACATTGTACTGGGCAACGACGCAACGCTCGGTTGTGCGATGAAAAAGTGGCGCCGCGCCGATTCTACCAATTGCTCGTACCATCTCGTACAGGACTCGTACCGCACCCTGCGTTTGCCCGTGATGTCGGGGGTGTTGTCCTCGCTGGTACAACCTTATTATACTTCCAAGACAATTTGTCTCTTACCTTTTCTTGGAACTCCGCGTATCCCTTATATTTTTGCGGTTGGTCCCAGGCAACAGGTGCATGGTCTTGTCTTTACGCTTTGGGCCGCAAGTCTCCATTGCAGCTCGTCTACCACAGTATCTCTAGGTTGTGATTTGGAAATTTCAGTAGCCTTCAGTACTAATCCTACGTTGACAGGGTGTTTGGGGTGACGAGGCTGGCCAAGTCTCTGTCATCCAAGGGGATTCGATTGTGTGTGGTCGCTGGGGGAGCCTTCACTGTCGAGTACCGTAGTACAAAAGAGAATGAGCTCGGCGCACAAGTCATCGCCGCCGCCTCCGCTACTGCAGCAACAAGAGATCACCACGAAGAAGAAATTTGGAAAGAACCTTAACAAACTCACCAAGCCACCACCTGCAGCTGCTACTAGCTCGGCCAAGTCGAATGCAAGCTCTCGCAACGGATTGTTGCTTCTCTCGACAAAACGTCCTCGTCTGGAGTGCGCTGTTTCTTACAGGGGCGATACTTGGCCAGCAAGTCAGCGACTTCTACAACGGACGAAGCCCTTCCCTCCACTGGATTGCAAACAAAGTACGAGTCCGTCCACGCATGATGCCCTCGCTAGGAGCAGTTGTGGGAGCATCTAGGGCAGAATCACAAGAACCAGATGCCTGGGGTGTGGCTGAACGCCACAAGAGCAATGATTTGGATTGGAATTCTGACCAAGGAGAGGGGATACCAGGTGAGTCAGACACCCAAACTCATTTCGATCAGAACAACGGTGATGAGTACCTCGACAACGAACTTCCTCGTTCCAACTGGGACGAATATGGTGGCCGCAATTCCACGTCCATTGGAGGTGCTGCCCTTTATGATTCAGCCGGTGAAACAGACGAGGACCAGAAGGTAATCATTATGAAAGACCGCGCCGAGAAGAAGCGAGCTGAAGAAGAGTTAAGGCAGAATGAACAACGTGAAAGAGCTGCTCAAAAGCTACGGGAGTTAGACCAGAAAATGGCCGACGAAGGCAGAGAACAGGTCAAGTTGCGCACTTTGTACGATCCTAGCCATCCTACCAAGATGTCCTATAGTGTATCCGCAGGAGGGAAAGATGCAGCACCAAGTACGGAGACTTCTATCCCACAGAACGGAACCAATGGTACGCACTTCTCAGAACCAAACGAGATCGACCCTTACAGTCGTCAGCCAGTTATACACTTGTCCAGCTACGATGACAGGGATCGTGGTGAAAGGGGAGCGAATGCTGCGCCGAGAATGCTCTACGACCCCAAAAGTGGCTCTATGGTTGCTGTTCCGACTCGGGATGAATCTGCCGCAGCAGGAAGGGTCAAGAACAAGGAGCGTGGAAAGAAGCCAAAAAATATCAAAGAGCAAAAGGTGGATCCAAAGCAAGACGTGGAATGTGCCAAAGGTGCTCGCAAAGCAAAACGCCCAGACAAAAAACCCGCTACAGAAATATCCTCTCCAGCCAAAGTTGATCCTAAAAAAGGAAAAGTTATCAACGATAGAAAACTTCCTCGAACATGTGGCGTTCTATACACTCGGGACTCTAAAGGGAACTTTGTATGCATTGACGGTTGTGACGGTGATCTCGGCTACGGATCACACAGTGTACCGGGAGGAAGGATTAACAATCCCGATGCATACACCAAATATTTGAAAGAGCAGAAGACCACCCATGAAGATGCCGAGGCCTACAAACACGACCATCTTGACGCTTCCTATGAAGCAGACGCCGATGATGAAGTTATGCTCCACACAGGTTTCAATGCTCCTGAATCGCGCGAAATTAAGTTTGACTGGGTCAAGCCAAGTGACAGGATCGAACTTATCACTGGAGTGGATGAGTCTCCAACATTGCAAGCCACTGCCAAGGAATGGGCACCCAGCCAAGCTGCACTGGCTGCAGCAGCTGCGAGGTTTGGGACAAGTGTCGACGGAGGCATCAATTCGGAGGATGATGAAGACGGACCGGTAAGTCAATATTTCTCTCATAGAGCGTTCAAGCCACGAATAATCTCATTCCCGTTCTTGTGTAGCATTTCGGTTTGGGATTCGATCCTACTCTCCACATGGATTCAATGATGCAGTCACCCTCAGCAGAGCCAACCCACAGCTTGGATACAGTGGATCTACCTTCCCTGTCGCTCGAGCCGGCCTTTGAGGGAACGGCAAAAACCAATCATATCTTTGCCTTTGGGGCCGACTCGACCTGGGGAACCAGCGACAGTGGCGGAAACAGTGACAGTTGGGGCACACCTGCTTCCACTCCCAATGCCGTCACTTTCCTTAGTTTATCATCTTCAAACACATGGAGTGGAATTTCGGCATTTGGTGGTGCACTTGGAAGCTCCTCTTTGAATGCCGACCACTCGCGATCCACTGGAGACTAAGCAACGAAATTTACACAATGACCAACACGGAAGATCCAACGAATCGTATTTATTCCTACAACTCGAGGATTTCCACCAACTTGCCATTGTTTGCCAGTAGGTGTGCTGGGTTTAACCTCAAAATGCACAGGTCGGTGGATTGCTCATATTATGGCCATATTCCCTTCAGTGATTTACTTTGACATATGATACTTCCAGAATCCAGGATGAGGTTTCTTGATGAGGTGTGAGACTTTTATTGAAATGCTGCTCTTTATTGTTGGGTGCATTTCTGGTTCACACTACATGAAAGCCCTTCGGTCGTCGTCAATTGCTTTCACTGAATGGCACAGATCCAGAGAGATAAAAATAAGGCCTTGATTTATAAACAGTTTCTGCTACTGAGTATCTGGAGGAACAGCTCTTCGCTAATGCTTACGAGTCCATCGATCGAACAACGAGTTCATCAAAGCCCGTCTTATCGTCGACTTCTCGCGTAAATGCAACGTTTCCTATAGTGCCGATGACAAGCTCAAGAGTAGTAAAGATCGTGCCGTCCATTACGTGCCCTCCGAAAACATTTCCCTGAGCATTCGACACTGACATGTGCAGGTGCTTCTGACCATCCTTGGAAATCGTTCCCGTCAGACTTACAATTTCCAGTCGTTCCTTCCATTCCTTTATTTCATTGGTTGCATTTTGCAAACTAGCACCCGGCTTGCATGCATTGGCCATGCGTAGGGTCACAGATTCAAGGCTTCCCACAGCGGTCATGATAAAGGCCGATTGACTCCCAGATGCTGTCATGGCATCGGATGCGGCACGTAACAGATTGGATACAAGATCCTCGCCCGCTGGGATACGAATCGCATGTGCTTGGAACGGACCAGATTGAACTGTTGTTGGTAACATGGATAGAAAGGTTCACTTGCGAAGCTTGTAATAACGATATACGGAAAAAAGAGCGGCCGTTCGAACTGGGGCATTCGTAGTCCACTCACGAGTTTACCCTAATTGATGATGATTGTGCCCCTCCGGAATAATACCAAGCTTTGATTAATCTCTTCACGAGCACCCTCTATGTATCCTGGGCGCTTCTTCTAAATACGTCTTCTTAGAGAGTATTCATTAGTGTTCGAAAATCCGAATAATGGTAATCGGAAGGGTTGACAGAATCGACATGTCTTTTCAAAAACCGGATTTTTGGGGATCTGCTATTTGTACTGCCGGATGTCCTGTTGAACAACGTAATGGACTTAACGAATAGGATGACGCTGTTTCTTCGCTTGCGTTTTTATTAGTTCGGGGAATGTAAATTGTCCTACATCGACAAAGGCCTGCGCAAACGTTGTGTACCAGGTACTTCTACCCGGTACAAGGAGCCACGAGAGCAAGAAGAAAAGATAATTTCCATAGTGCACTCGAAGACAATTGGCATTTGTCGATACATTATTTCATATATCGAGTGTCTCTTCCCTCGAGCGTTGGCTACCAAGTTGACGCTTCAACCTGACAAGTGTTTCTACACTGTATTCATTTACATAGTAGAGTAGCGTAGCTGTGGAAATCATCAACTCTTTCCTACACTCATGTTGTTGACGGAAACAATGAACAATGGGCCACGGCAAGAGCATCAAAGTTTCAACATACAGGATCAGTATTTGTCTTCTTCTTCGTTCTCTCAATCCTTTTCCGTCACTGACCATGATTCTGGCGTTGCAAAACGCTGTCGTGGCGACGACCACCGACATCCTTACCAACAGTCGCCGAGAGAGCCACAGGCTCAACATCAAGGTGCCTACCTACAATCCCATGAGGCTCTGAATTACTCGGCGGCTTCTACTTCTGCAAATGAAGCGCCGCTGCCAGAATCATCATCGAAGCGATCAAAACCCAATAATTATGAAGCTCCTCGAACTGTGCGACCATCCATTTTGACAGCCACTGGCAGTTTGGTGGGCGGAACAGCGGCTCATATGTTTGGGTTGGCATGTTCCAGTGGACCCCATTCTTCGGTTGTACATCATCGCCGTCAGTTATCGGGTGGTGCCATTGAGCAGTTTATTGGGGGGCACGATAACATGGATGCTGATACCAATGATCACTCCAGGCCCAGGAGTATGAGTTTCTAGACACAACGACGAATGAATCATTGGTCGGGCTTTATAAAGTAAACGCGATTACAGCAATCCGATGGAATGAAACAATTTTATTCATCACGCCATAACAATGGGAAATGAAAGCCTTATAATGGTCGCCCAATATAGGACGCAATTTTCAATTCTTTTTGTCATGCGTGTGTTTCGACATTAGATTCCATTAGTGAAGATGTGATATTGAACGAATGACACAAACCAGCTGCAGGATCGAGGCTAGTGATGTAAGCTTTGTCTCGTTGATCAATATTTTGTTATTTATTAGACTTTGGGCGACATACGACATAGTAGGTTGTTCCAAAGTGCCATGTGTGCAGAATATCTAGCTCCAAGCCCGAAGACTCAATGATATGATCAAGATCCCTATTCCATACGCATCCCCAATTTTTTGCATGTCGCTCGGCGTGCTTATCGAGGTATTGTGTGATGAAATCCCAAGTTTTGGAACGGCCATGCTCCAATAGGAGAATTTTGCCGTCCGGTTTGCAAACTCGAGCCATTTCCTTTAAAGTCTTTACTGGATCATTGTAGGAACATAGTCCAAACGTATCCACCACAGTATCAAAGGAATGATCCGGAAAGTTTAGTGATTGACTGTCAGCTTCTACACAAGCGTATTGTGGCTTTCCTTGAGAGTATTCCTTCAATTTTCGTTTTGCCCGAGCAAGCATTTCATCCGAGGAGTCAGTCATCAAAACTCGCTCAACAGTTTTCGAAGGGTAGTATCCAACGTTTCTACCAGTCCCAGCTCCTACTTCCAAAACAAAGCCCTTGGCATGAAAATAGAGCAGTGAACGCCGTAAAAGGTTGATTCCCATGACTGATTCGTCTCGTCCGATTTGTTGGTCATAGCATTCTGCAACCGCTTGAAATCGCTCCGTCCGATGTGGATCCTGAACAAATGAATAGGATCCCCCTTTCAACAATTTTTCCGTTTCTTGAATATCTGCCTTGTTGGTAGATACTGCTCTGTAGGCAATGATACAGGCCGCGGTATAGAGCCCCGCCCCCGCGACGACCAAAGGCACATTTTTTGCGAGATTTGCAGCCATTGGGATTGTTTCACTTTCCTTGATTTGGTACTGATAACAGCAGTGTTGATTATCAATAGTCGATCGGGAATTTCAGCTGACTATTAGATCCAGAGAGAGAGAGAGAGATTGTCAAAACAGAGAGCGATGGCCTTGTTTCACAGGTTTTGTGACACGACATGAGTGAAGAAGGTGGATGAATCTTTCGTCGTGACTCAACTCGTGAGTCCCATGCACAGACACTTTGCAGTCCAGAGAATCATGTTACGAAAGCAATGAAGAGTACTGGTAAGAACTCGCTAGAATTTTTTCTCTACTATAACCACTTGAGTTTATCATACATGTGACACCTTGATATCCTCAACGGCGGCTTTGATGCTATCAACCCATGCTTCGATACCAGGGGCCTCAGGGTAATAGATCTGACTTTCGCTCCAAGAATGGCCTCGACAGGCTGTTGCACTGGTTTCACCAATACAAACTGCAATGACATCCTTATTGTTATCAGTGTTGAGAAGCCAGCCTTTGATTGATGATGGGCTGGCAAAACAAGCAATCTTTGCTCGCTTCGCGATTTCTTTCTGATCTTCTGACCATTCCGCCGTTACAGTGTCGTAGGTGTTCAAACGCTTGACGATAAACCCACGAGCTTCTAGACCACTTTGTAAAGTGTCCCTTGCTTTTGCCGAGGCAGGATAGAGCAAGGATGTTCCTTCACCTTTGAACTCAAGTTCTTGCGCTAGGGTTTCGGCTGTCGCCTTGGACGGGACAAAGGAAACAGGAATATTGTATTTTGCAAGCGTTTTCTCAGTGGCTTTTCCCACAGCTACAACAGGGATTGGATTATCTCGAACTACATCCCAAGCAGAGGCAACAACTTTGGCAGCTTCTGGAGAAGTCACGACGACATAGGTCCATGATCCCTGGGCCAATGTTTCTCCAAGGATTTCGTAGTCTGGACCTGAAGCATGCTCGATGCAAGGCAATTCAAGGATCTCAACTTGATTGCGGAGATCCTCATGGAGCCCAATTTCGTCAATCAATTTTCCATTCTTTCCCTCTTCTCGAGTAACGGCAATCGGTATTCTTCCGTCGGTGGCCCACAAACCAAAATTGTTACCAGTGAATTTGGAAGACTGAATCCCCAGGAAACCACGTGCCAACGGTAGGAAGCAAGTCGCCACAACAAGATAGTCCTTTCCTCTTTTCATTTTTATCTTTCTCTACTATTGCTCGATGGTATTGTATGGATCTTTGGCATGGAACACTTTTGTGGCCATCTAACGTCCGTAGTGTTGCAGTGTTACGTTGTCACGATTCAACGATCTTGACGATCTTCAACGTATCCACAGAACTCCTGGTTGACTTCTTGGAGTGAAAATCACCCCTCGCGCCGGGCGAGCCTTGTTTTCCGGCACTGCTGACGTTGTGGTCGATCGTATGTGACGGTCGAGCACTTCGTCAGCCGTGGAAAAGGAACAAGGAATTTTTTGACTACCGGCATTCGTACCCAAGGTGACTGACGGGTTTACAGATTCTCCATAGCCTGCATAGTGAATGGCGTTTGTACAGCTCAAATGAAAGTGAACCTCGCTGTAAGATTCACAATTCTTTTCTTGACACAATTCTTTTCAATAGTTACATCGGTCTCTGCACTCTCTGATTTTCGACGTATCATGGGACAATCAATATCTTCGACGCAATTCTACATTTACGGAAAACGCCACTTTACAAAGTAAGTTCGGGCCCCCATCAAAATCATTTTCATTCTCCAGCTTGATGTTCCTAACCGAATACTTTGCGTGATGCCAGAACTGGCTATGACAAGCACATTAAGAAATACACATCGCCTGTTCAGACTTCACCGGCAATTCCACGAAATGAACCTGGCGCGGATGGAATGGATTTGGAAGGCAAAGTAATTGTGATTACCGGAGCAAATTCGGGTATTGGAAAGGAATTAGCAACGTATGCAGCTTCCAAAGGAGCAAAGTTATATATGCTCTGTCGATCCAAGGACAGAGCCGAGAAGGCACGAGATGAAATTATCAAGCTGACTTCAAATGACAAGGTAGAAATTGTTCTTGCTGACCTGGCAGAATTGGCCCAAGTCCGAGAAGCAGCGACTTCTATTGCCCAAAAAGAAGAAAAAATTGATGTCTTGGTTTGTAATGGTGGTGTCTTACTCAACGACCGAAGGGAATCTAGCGAGGGGTATGAGCTTACTTTTGCATCGCATTTGCTTGGTGGATCGTACCTCCTATCGAGTTTGTTGATCCCTCAAATCAAAGCTGCCGATGACAAAGGTCGTGTTATTTTTGTTAGTAGTGGAGGAATGTACAATACAAGATTTCCTGATTGGAACACAGCAATCAATAGCAAAGAGTCGACGCAAAGTTTCAATGGAAATTTTGCCTATGCCTATGCCAAACGAGGACAAGTGTTGCTCGCAGAACGTTTCACGAAAACGATACCGGAAATTGCCTGGGTGAGCGTACATCCAGGATGGAGTCTAACCAATGCCGTGGATGAGGCATATGGTGAAAACAAGAAATATCTCGAGCCGTTTCGAACTCCATGGGAGGGTGCAGAAGGAATTGCATGGCTAATGGGGACGCCCAAGTCCAATATTGAATCTGGTGCGTTCTATTTGGACCGAAAGCCGCAGCAAAAGCACCTTGCCGGTGCTTTCTTCTCAGAAGGTTCATTCACGAAAAACACAGAGGCCGAAGTTGACGAAATGATCAACAAACTGAAAGAAGCTGCTGGACTATGATGATAAAGATAATGATCCACCCTTAGCATTGTAACATTTCAACTACTCGTCGTCGTCATCATCGTCATCGTCACCTTTCTTATCTTGATCGTCATCGTCGTCTTCATCATCATCTGGAACCTCGACATCCTCCTCGACCTTGATGGTAGCGTCAACCCTATAAATATGAAATCATGTGAGGAGAAAAATCACAGTTTACCCCTCACACTCTGCCGGCAAAAACTTACGTGTAGGTATCACCGTATCGTTTCTTCATGACGCTTTGAATCTGTCTCTTGGATTGAGATCCTACCATCATGGCACCAAGTAGAAAGGCGACCGGTCCCGCCACGACCAGTGCACCAGTCAATACAATCACTGCCGTTGATTCGGACAGTCCCTTTCGCTGCAAGAAGCCAACCGCATTCATCAACCAATCACCCATTCCATTTGACGTTGATGTTTTTTCTACCTTGACACCGTCTTGCCCAAGAATGGAGGATGTGATTTCACTCAACGCCTTGGGATGTGTGCCTCTCATTTTATCTGCCATGGCCTCGCGATAAATGGATTCGACGGGTTCGTAAACGTCGTCATCAAACATGTGGTCTCGCACATAGCGGTCAACAATCTGCTCCAAGGACGCAGAGAGCAAGTTTCTAGATTGAGTTACCGTTGTTGATGCCGTGGTGGAGGCATGGGACGATGGTGTCTGAATGCCAGCAGCTCCAAACCAGACCAAGAGAGAGGCAGCCACAACCACCAAGGATCGTTTGACCTTGTGGATTAGTCGAAACGCATTGGCTTGAACCCTTCTGGAGGAAAAAGAAAATGATTTATTTCTCGAGTTCCGTGACGGTATATTAGGGATGAATGATCGTTTGTTCCCTTCACTGGATAAACTGGGACGAAACTGAAACAGTGGTGATATAGCATGTGGTGATGCGCGATGGGTGGACATCTGAGAGAATCCTTGAACTCCCATCAACTGAGAAAGTCCAGCGAGTATTAACAGGCAAGCACTAAAGTCTCTCATTTTTCTGAATGATTAGGAAGAGTATTGGACTTTTTCAAAGAGTTGGACTTTGTCCTTTTTGCCGCTGGTCCTTGACTACATGTACTGACTATCATGAAGTGTTGGATGTCAGCAAGTTGGCTTTTGTCTTTTGACCATACGTGATACGTGTCCCGAAATTACACCTGGAACTAAGGCAAAAGTGATCGAAGTAATCGACACCAAAAAAATACGTATCGATCAAATGGCACGCTGACTACCGGTATTGTGAATTCCAAAGGTTCACATTCACTACCTAGGATCTACTTGTAATCCAGAATACGGTTTTATAGTGTACTAAGAGTTACCGCTGATGGGCAAGATGTATGTTTGATAGAGTAGTATTGTATAGTTTCCACCCATGCAGCAGGGATACTTTCTACTTCCGCTTTCACTAAACCATAGTTGATAGAATGTTGTCAATACCAGAATGTGCCGAGTCCAATGTCAAAGATGTATCCACCGAGTCCAGAATAGAGGCAACACTTTGAATAGCGTCGGCCGCCTCATTCTTGAATCCCGGTAAGCTGATGTGGATTTCTTGCCATTCCCCCGAGGCATACTTTGGTTCAATAATTTCTTTTCGAATGTAACCAAAGGCGGCACCTCCAATCAGCCATGCCGCATAGGTTCCAATTATTATTGGATCGGTCAGGGTTGCTTTGGCTTGTGCCTTGAGATCAGGAGGATTTTCTACCTTGTCGCGTTCAAATTTAATGTAAGCATTCACCATTTCTGCGTCCATCATGAACTTGGACACCTCAGTATTTGCCCTATCCTCGTCCATTCCCTTGTTGTCGCGTTGGAATTTCTGAACCAGCTCTTCTTTGCTAAAAACGTCAATAGCGATGAGTGACAAATCAAATAGAAAATAAATAATGAGGAATTCAGATTATCAGCTACTAGTATAATGCAACGACCGCCTCTGCCGTTGCAACTCACCTTCCAATCCATTGAAGGAATTCAGTAGCATCAATTCCAAGGGCGAGTTCCTCCTCGGTAATTCCAATTCGTTCGTAGGGATTTGACACTGGCATTGCCGATTCAACAACAACATCTTGTTCGGCCACCATAAAGCGTGAAAGGGTCGGTCGACTCGGTCGGTGGTGGGAGAGTGGTGCAAACGCTTCCACTGTCGAAAGAAGCGTCGAAAGCAAAGTGATTGATTGCAAGAATTTCATTGTGCTAATCCTTCTTGAGTGTGAAAAATAAAATGAAAAGGCAGCAGTAGTAGCTCGACGGATGACAGATTTGTTGTCGGCCTCGTGATGTTTCGTTTGTGTTGGAATCCGGTACTTTCGAGCATCCACCTGGAACCTGGATTTTCAACTTCAACTTTTCAGTCGATCATAACTTGGCGTATGGGCTTTTGTCAGTCTGGCCGTCCATCGACTCACCTGGATTCTTTTGATGGCCGAGCCAACCATCGTCGGGAGACTTTTTTCTGTCTGGCCATCTAGTCTACAATCAATTTTCTGTCACAGCGACCTCCACTACAGGTTGATTGCATCCATTGCCGACTTGAATTCAAAAGGCAACAGGTTGGTTGTACCATCATCGTCATGTCGAAAGCGACGACGACAATTGTGACTGCGCCAACATCGACAAATGCGTTCAAGACAGCAAGTTCCCTGAAAACGAAACGACATACGGCCGTTTCGGTAACGTTAGGCCAGCAAGGACAATCGGATCCCAATGAAGCTAGGTATTGGTCGCAAAAGTTTGGTTTAGGAGATCATCAATATGGAACATCGAAACGAAAGTTTGCTCATCCCCGTGAAGTGACTCTCCCACCCATGCGGGCAGCGACCGTTCACCAAGTTATCTTTGGACCAATGGTCGGCAACAAACATCCTCCGTTGGCCGTCGTCTGCGGTCCTCGTGTGAGCTTGTATGGTACTGCGCCGACTTCTAGTTTCAATAGAAGTCTTAGTCGTGATGTCGGGGCCTCTACAATTGGAAGTTCCAAGATTGATCCAGATCGACAAATTCAAACGGGTGGTCACTTGGCCCTGTGTGGAAGCTTTCGGAATGATGGTCGACTATTGGCTGTGGGTACGGAAATCGGTGAAGTTCGTATTTGCGATGTTACCATGCGCGCAACGCTATCCACCTTTTTGGCTGGCCGCCTTCCTGTTCGTGTGATAGAGTGGTTCCGCAATGGCCAGCATATTCTTGCTGGTGGCGATGATGGAACTGCGCGAATTTGGGACTTGAGTTCTATTGAACGCTCCAAACCATTGGTAACTCTTGCTGGTCATGGTGATGTTATCCGATGTATGGCACTCTGGGAGGACAAGAAATCAAACTGCGAGTGGAAACAACTTGCCATGACTGGTAGCTATGACCATTCTATTCGTGTTTGGAACGTACAAGATGTCAACAAAAAAGAAAACAACAACAAAGGTCAAGAAAATCGATGCATCTCGATCCTGTCACATGGTGCACCGGTTGAAACTCTCTGCTTGATGAAATCAGACGACCAAGATGTGCCTGTGTGGCTTTTATCTGCAGGCGGCACAGTGATCAAGGTTTGGAATCCAATCACTGGACATTGTCAAGCAACCATCACAACTCAGCATAGAAAGACCATCACGAGTTTGCTACCTGTTATCCGTTCGGACTTCCTGGACGATGGAGCGAAACTAAAGCAACTCTCATGGCGGATTATGACGTCAAGTCTTGATGGGGTACTTCAGTTCCACTCGTGGGATGCCACCCTGGGAACCCTTGAACACTTGTACAGCACCAAGGTTGGGAATTCTATCACATCATTGACCATGGACGAAACGGGTGATCGGATTGCGATTGGAACCGTGTCAGGCGAAGTTTACGTCAAGGTCCGAGGGCCCAGTTTGAATGCCAAGAAGCGAACACGCGATCCTATGGCTGGAACATATTCCTTCTTCCAAAGAGGAATGAATGCCGAGCCTAGTGAAGGCGATTTTGTTGTCACTACAGAAGGGAAGAAGCGCAAGCTGAGAAGTTTCGATTTAGCGCTGAAGCAGTTTCGCTACAGCGACGCACTCGATGATGCACTCGCAACACGACGACCTAGAGATGTAGTAGCCGTGTTGGAAGAGTTGGGCAAACGAAGGGGACTAACAGCGGCCTTGGCCAATCGAGACGAAGAGTTGTTGGAGCCCATACTTTCCTTTACCATCCGATATGTAAACCGCCCTCATTTTACCGGTCTACTTATTGGAATCGCCCACAAATTAATCGACATTTATGGCGATGTGACGGGACAATCTGAAACGATTGATGAGCTATTTGCCAAGCTGAAGAATCAAGTTGGAAATGAATGCAGGGCTCAAAAGTCTCTTCTTCGTTTGGTAGGACAGATTGATTCTTTGATGACTTCAAATTCCTCGTGAAATGAAATTTCGGTGTTTTTTCAAGAGAAGCTGTTGGATTAGTATGAAACTAGGTTGATTTGTTTTCCACTTCTTTTCATATTTGGTAATAACAGTAGAAGTGATTTGACGTTCGTCTGTCTACGCTGCCGTGATGAGATTGACCCATCGGATTAATGTGTCCATTTATTTCGAAGTCAAGTACAAGTGCCCATTTTTTCGGACGTGAAGTGTATTCTTGTCTTCAATTAGGAGTCGATATTGCAATGGATTATCCTAGCCAGCTCTACAATTGCTTGCAAGATGTTGTGGTGGATGACAGTAACAAGAACTTGGCGCAGCTCGTCCAATGGAATTCCGACGTAGAATCGTTTCTTGCCGGGTCAACGACAGCAAGTATTACGACAACAGAAGTTGCCAACTGGAAACCAACTTCAGGCCTTCTGTTGGACCTTTCTCTCAAGTTGCATCAAGGGATTATCAGTGCCATACTCCAGCGAGAAATAGTTGGAGACGACTTACTAGAACATGAGACTATGAATGCTGCCGAGATTTACAGTCACGAGTCCCAAACAAGACATTTGTCCGAAACTTGCTGTGAGCTTATTCGAACGACCAAGAATTTTCTGCGTTGGTACATACAAATCTTCTTGCAAGACAATCGAGCAGCTCTACTTCCTTCACCTGTTGCTACTCTGCAATCGTCGTTCCTGCTCAAATTATTCCTTTCCATTCTGGAGCAACACACCTTGAAACAACTGGGAAATTCTGATCAAGAACTTTCAAGAAATATCTGCTTGTACCTTTTCTACGCAACCTACATTGTGTTTCCAGGTGACGAGACCACGCAAAAAGCGCTCCATCATTTAATGGTGGAACTTCAGTTTCCAGAATTGGCACTTCGTATTCTTACAACATCCTGCTCCGCTGCCTTGGTCCTTGCCATTGTCCGAAACTTGCACAATGCTATTGTTACTCTACAAGGTGCATCAAAAATCATATTGGATACTCATCTAGACTGGGATCCAGCTCTGGCAAACTTTCCAAACCCAGCACCATGGCTTCCATCATCCCAGGCGAAGACTATTGACCTGGTAAATACATTCGTAAATGTCTTACTTTGGGCACTGACTTCGGATCCTCCATTTCCGGGTACAGACGAAGATAAGCGTAGCGAGCTTGCATCCGAAATCCTGGGCGCACTATATGCGTTACGAGTTGGACAACAATTGTCGTCTAGTCAGAGTAACAACGAACACATGGAACTGTTGGTTACCATCCTCCAACTACCCAACATCGCTGACAATCGTGTCAAACAATGCAAACTGTCAGCGATAACTCTCTTAATGGACTCGGACGGATCCTTTGGAACATCTCTGATGCAGAGAAATGTTTTTCCCGATTTATTGAACCTGTTTGAGGTACAGGTAACCAGTATTTTGGACAAAACTGGAATGGGCAATTCCGCAATCGCCGCACTTGTTCCTATCCTGGTGCTATTGAACAAATATGCCATTGCGGATTCTTCCATTCGCACACTGATCAAACTATTCATTTTTCCAGCAGAGGCAGAAGAGGACTTTCAGAAAAAGGTCAAGGATCAGCAGCTTCAGGAATCCTCCTCTACTACTGCCAAGAATAAAAAGAACATGGGCCCCCTCGATGCACCCGACGGAACTTTTCGACGAAAAATATGCACTTTGCTCACCTGGCCCGAAGGGCACATTAAGCGATGTACAGGGGAGCTGCTGTGGACTCTGTGTTCATCCGACCCTACGGAGTTTGTTCATAGGGCCGGCTTTGGCAACGCATTGCCGATTTTGAGCGTGAAAGGGTTTGCCAAGATGCCTGTGGGATTGTAAGGTATAATGTTCCCTCGAATGAGTACCGTATGTTTTGGACCTGGATTATTTCTTTTGTGTGAAATGGTGGAGGATACTACCTTTGGGTGGCGCTTTGGTACTTTTTGTGGAGTTGGAAGCTTTGGTTGCCGTCGATGCAGTTGCCGCCCCAACCACGTTTGGTTGCTTGAGGGTTTGGCTGTCAGCGACTTTCTGTGCCTTTCCACCATGGAGGCGTTGGATATTATTGGTCCGCTTTGTGCCTCCATTGCCTCCGTCTTCCGGCGACAATGACGGCTTGGCTGCAGCAGAAACAGACGGGGCGGTGAAAAATGAGGAAATAGATTGTTGGGATTTGTGAGGTTGTGCTTTCCGGGTCATTGTCTCCTGCTCTTCCAAGACTAGGGGTTCTCCTTGACAATCGATGCATTGATCGTCTAGCAGCAGCGAAATAGCCGTATGATCGGAAAATGATGGTGGTGTATAAATCATTCCAGTGTGGGGAGGGCCAAACTGAGTGTCAAGAATTTCTTGCGTGGCTTCTTCGATACCACCTCCCACAAATGGGACAGCACGAAAGCCTCCATTCGCAGTTGCAGCACAGAGGGCTGCAGCTTCGGAATTAGAATCGTGTTTGTCCGGGTTATCAGTGTTACAACCGCATCGAAGCCCTTTGACTTGTCCTTTCCTTAGCAGGGGGACTAGAGCGGAATCCACGAGCGTAAAATCGATTCTAGCTCCCTCGTTGGTGTATCGTTTGTTGGTAAATTGATGCCAACAAGTAAATCTCCCCTCTGCTTCTGGATAGAAGTGTTCAAAGGCATCGACCATCCCATCTTCGTCAATAATGGAGTTCAGCCACCGTCGCGGGGGTGCCATTCGACTGGTACCTCCTGCTGTCGCAGCTATGTGTCTCTGAAGCTCCTCGTCCCATTCGATGCCAGCAATTTTTTGCATCAGTTCTGCGATGGTCGATATCGATATCACATCGTCTTCTTCGGCCAATATGTTTTCCCCAGTGTCACGACAGGTATACTCCCAAGATCTAAAGTCATAGCAATATTCACAATAGCCTGGGTGGGCTTCGTGTGATCCCAAGTATACAGTTTTGTCATTCACTTGCACAGTCATTCGAAACTTTTCATACTTTTGATTGGTCAATGAATTTGTCGTTTGAGTCTGGACAACCTTCTTGGTACGCATCACTAAATCGACCTGCTCCCAAGCACTGGCAAGTTGTTGTTTCCACCGTGGTATGGTGTTATTTTTAGAAATGCATATTGCAACCTCACGTAGAATATCATTCACGAACAACACCCTGTCCCCCCAATATATGTCCTTGGGACGATGGGAAATGTTTAAGTCACCCACCAGAATTACTTTCTTGTTGCTTTGTTCTCTTTGATACCGCATAGCCTGGCGCAATGCATTCAAGAATTTCATTTTATACCCAAGAGGTTGTCCTGAACTCGCTGGAACGTAGACATTAAACAAGACAAATGATCCATGATCTGTCATGACACAACGTCCTTGATCATCCAAGTCGGCTGAACCCAATGGCCTGGAATTGGCACGAACCACCAAACCCTTTTTGACATATGTAACCACTCCATTGAATCCCTTTTTCGTTGGATCCACACAACATGACCAGAATGACTCGTATCCCTCTACAGTGGCACATCCCAAAGGCTCCGAACGGGTGGAAAGTTGCGATTGTGGTATTTTATGTTCTTGGATGCAAAAAATATCAGCATCGTGCCGTTTTATGTATTCGGAAAAGAACAATGTCGCTCGCTTCTTGTTGTTGTTTTTGTTTCCATACGAGGACTGAATCCGTTGAACGGTAGTGGCAAGTCCGGCAACATTCCAACACACAATCAACATTTTATTCTAGCGTAGAGAACAATGAGTGAAAAATGAAGGTGTGACGGTGTGGTTGGCGGCAGATTTTAATGATGGTGATGAATCCCGTACCTGGTACTGCTAACCATTACCTGGCACAGAATAACTCACAGGTACTATTTCCGCGCGACGAGGATCATAATAACAGACTAGCCCTACTAATGAAGATGGTATCCCCTTTGATGCAACTACAAGTATCATTGGTAAACAATAACCCAAGCAAATTTCACATCCTAGATCCGTGTAGTGTGGGCCGACATGGGGATTGACATTTTGGTCACCATGCGATCCGTTGTTGTACAATTGCATTGGTTGCAAGACATGTACTACCGTAGTAGTTAGCCTAGTCGGATTGGCAATTGTTGCCCTGCACTGCGGATTAGTATGCCTCCCCCTATCGACAATGAGTCTACGTACTCTGACGCCCAGCCACCCAGGTCGCACGAGTAATCGTCTTGTGAATCTTCGTTCCATTGCTGAACATGGTGTGACTTGATTTTGTATTGGGCGAGGACGCGCATGTCGACGTTCTGGTTGTTTTGGGCAAGCTTTGGGGCTTCTTCCATCAAATGGCGACCGGTCCAAGAGTAAAGGAGAACAAATCCGTTGCTGTGGTTGATTGTGGATCATTCAATTGTGCCAACGAGCCCCAACGCAAGGATGGCGATGGTATGTTCGAAAATCATTTCAACACACCTGTACGGTGATTGGGGTGCAGCATTTTCAGGGTGGTTCTCTGCAACATAAAGACAATGAATTAGGTGAACATCGCGATCACAATAGCGAACAACCAGCAAGCCATGTCTTCAACAACAAGAACAACAAAATTCGGGTAACTTCATTAAAGCCGCAGAATTATCCTCACAAGAAGTTATATACAACTTCAGACGGTAATTCCAATGTAATGCATTAATCCTCAGAGAAAATTTCGTTGCATATAGTCTTGTCTGCATCTCTTATTTCTCGCTCTTGCGTACCTCGACTTACGTTAGAGTCCCAATCGATAAAGGCCAGCAAACTGTGCAGGTGGGAAGTAGGACATGGACGTTTCTGATCGCATTGCCAAACGACCACAGTTACAGTTATCGTGTCTTGCTAATGCAAAGCATCGGGGAAGAGCCTCACATGGTGCAAGCGATTTATTTCACATCGAGCGATTGGAATCTAATTTGCTGTCTGAGGGATCTGACAAAATAAATGGATGGTGCCGCAGGACTTCCTTCCAACAAGGAACTAATAAAGTACAAACGGAGTTCGTTACAGTTAGTACCGGTAGCAGGTGCATCTTTTGCTGTGAGAACCAGGTACTACCGTAGGTACCACGCACCTGGTACCAAGTAGACTTATGCTCTGGTACGAAGATAATTGTTATGTCACAGCTTAGGAAAAGGGCTTATTCCGAAATTCTACATAAGTTCCGTAGTGGGCGTGGAGTACCGGTACCAGGTACTTGTACGTGCACCGGGGTTTCTATTGTATTCTGGTCAGAATGGCGGTGGTTTGCCCCGTGGTTTGTGTAGGACGCCTCCGGCCGCCGCAAAGTCTGTATACACTTCAGTAGTTGGTGTGCAACACCCAAGGATCCTTTCGAACATCATAGTCGAGACTGCTCCACCAAGTACAAGGTCTGGAGCTGTCATCTCGCCAGGAAGTCTTCTGTGTTCGTTATCGAATACCTTTGGAACAGAGCTTTGGCGGCATACCTGATTCAGAGTCGCGCCACCCTGTTTCCCCGCAGTTTGATCGATCCTCGTAGAACCGGTACCAATACACACGTGTCCCATTGACATTGAGGATTTGAAGGGGATACACGTACCATTACGTTTCGTAGCCAATTCACTTTTCCAAAACCATCGGAATAACACCACGACAACATGTCTCGTAGAAGAGGAGAGTTCGAACACCGCACTTCGATTTTTGAAGGAGCGTTCCGGGCTTGGTCCCATCTTGGCGGTTTGGACCCTGAAGACCTGGAGAATATGTCGACTTCTGAGCTCGACCCGCTTTCCAACCCCATCGTTAATGATAGCCGACTGAACACAAAACGAGGAAAAGATGATGAGCCTGAAGTCTTGAACCCTAATGGAACAAAGCGCCGGATTTATCCCTACGAACCTTTGCCTCGCTCTGGATTAGCTCATCCTTACGTTCAGGCTATTTTGAGTCCGTGGCTCGGCCCAGATGCTGATAATGACGCCATACAGCTTGGCCTGACAACGTTGCGCACGTGGTGGCAACATCGTCGCAAAGGAGAAAGTGGTTCCGCCATTGCTGCCTTGGGCACGGAGAAAATGAAAGGGGTTGTTGAGGGTTACACACGTCACTTCTTCGCGCTTGCTCATTGTCTTGTTATGAACGACAAGGAGCAGCCCCCGCGCTCACTACACTCCAGGATGAAGGAATTGGAGAAGATTCGCAGCAAGCGCAACAAAAAGAAAGGCGATGAGAAGGCGCCTGTGAAAACGTCAATAGGATCGGGGGGAAGTATTGCCGAAGGCATTGCCGCCGACCTTACGAACACGGCGCTTTCGCCTCTGGAGAGGCTTCATGTGGCTCAGCAGCGTACCCTCACATCAGATGGAGGCGTCGCATCTATTCTCCAGAATCCAGAGGTCAATAACTTGCCTATGATACACATCAAGAACAAATGCATGCCAGAGAAAGTAGATCTGCCAGCCGTTCTCGAAGCGGTTAATCACCAGGCAAATCAGCTTGCACACAGTGGCACAGCATCCCGAGGGAACAACCTCACTTCGATACCCAACAATGTCATTTCCACGTCATCAAGTGGGGCTCAATATGGCGATAGTGAAACGTTTCCGATTGTTTTCGTCACGAGCCTCGGAGATATTCTTCTTGCGATGTCTGTGGATGGAATTACATGTGCTCATTGCGTTAAGATTGTTGAGACGGTGCTTAAAGGTTGCAATGGGAATAAGTCTCCAATTGATGGCCTTTTGGATGCTGCTGCGGATCGAGATCTGTGTAGCGTGTTGGTCAAAATCGAAAACATAAGCGTTGCAAAACGGGTGGCCTTCGAAGCTGCACGTAATCTGGCTATGGTAGGGTATACTGCCAAGGCCAAAGTCATTAGCGTATTTGCCGACCAGGACGGTCAGAAGAAACTTCCCGAATATGCTATTGTTAAGGCGTTTGATGCTGTCGCTCGGACAGATCCTCAGACCCTGTTTGATTGGAAAGTTCCATGTTCATGTCCTGACAATGGAGTGCTTCGAAGCGACTGTTCTCGGTAAGTAATGGAAGAAGTTAGTACTTTTCCAATGGAATCCTATCTCTAACCAGCTCTCTCGTGGACGAAGCCACTCGCAAATGAGCCCCGCAATTTTTGAAGCGTTTGAGAACCGTGGATTGTTGACTCGACGATATCTTGCCGGAATGAGTGTCGACACTATCTCAACAAATTCAGTTCAAGATCAAGATCTACAATTGCTCGCAGCGCATCAACCACAGCAACTAATGAACGATCCGTTCCAATCTCAGTCTTTAATGCAAGGCGGAGGGTCCATGGGCATGAACGGGCCCCTTGGCCAAAATCTTGGGATGGACTTGTTCGGTGGACCTTCTTCTCTAGTCGGGAACTTGAACATGGGCAATTCCAATGGATTACATGAAAGTGATTTTCCCAATCCGCGTGCACAACGCAATCCTTCCATCATCTCCTTTGGTGGGCGTGCCATGTCGTTTGGAGAAGCATCGTATGGTCGAGCGATGTCTGGGTTATCAGCACTGTCGATTGACTGGGAGAATATGGATGACTTTGATATCAATGTGGATCATAGTGCTCACATCAACAACGGATTAGGTTCTTCCCTTCCCCTTGGAGGACTTGATCCGTCACTGGATCCCAAACCCATCGGTGGGGTCGGCAATGCAAGACGTTCCAGTTTCAGACAATTTGTTGTTGGCGGCAGTGGTGACACCGATGCACATGTTTCTTTCAAGGTACGTGAACAACTTCTTGGCAGTTGGCCAGTGAGAATTTCTTGCTTTTCTAAGACAGGAATTTCGTTTCACAACTTGTAGTGACAAAAATCGCAACTGCGGGGGGGCTAGCTATTTGTTTGTCACCATGATTTGATTCCCAGAAGATGATTCATGCCAAGTGCACATGACCAACAAATACACGAAATGTTGTAAGTGGATGTTCCTGTACAGTAGTGGCGACGCTACAGGTAATTCGTAGTGGATATGAAACCATGTCAGAACTAGTCAGTATTAGTCGAAATCGTTTACACTGTTAGTTACCAGCGAAGTTGTGCGACAATTGGACTACTGTGTCATTGTCAAGAGCTCAGAGACAATGATTGCATTGCAATCAAGCATCTATCAATAACACAAGGTATTCCTTGAAATTAAGCATTGAAGTTGATGATGCGAGCGAATTTGCCTGCGTCAAGAGATGCTCCCCCGACAAGGGCTCCGTCAATATCAGGTTTCATCATCAATCCGTCGACAGACTCGGGGGTGACGCTGCCACCGTAAAGGATTCTGCAGGCATCAGCCGTTTCTTGGTCATACATGGCGGCAATGATTTTTCGGCATTCGGCGTGCACGGCTTGGGCGATCTCTGGAGTAGCAACCTTGCCAGTTCCAATAGCCCAAACTGGTTCATATGCTATGGCGATTCTCTTCATGTCCTCCTTGCTCACACCAGCTAATCCCTTCTTAAGTTGAATCGCACATACGGCACCCGCCAAGTTTTGCTCATATTCTGAATCCGATTCTCCAATGCAAAGCATACAAGACATACCAAGTTCTAGAAGCTTCAGAACTTGACCATTGATATATTCATCAGTTTCCCCGAAAATAACTCGGCGCTCAGAGTGACCTGCCAGTGCCCAATTCACACCAATCGATTGAAGCATCGACGCCGAAACAGCGCCTGTGAATGCACCCTTGATTTCTGGACACACTCCCTACACGTCAAGCATGAAAAAGTGTCAACATGCCATTCACACGACGACGAGAGATAACATTTTCTGGCTAAAAAGAAATGTACTAACCTCAGCACCAACGTTGAGCTTGTCGCCAACGACACCCATGACGGCTTCAATGAACACGTATGGAACAAAGAGGGCGACTTCGGACTTGGGAGACTTGTCAGTGATGGAGGAAGAGATTTCAGTGGCGAGTTTAATAGCCTCGTCCCTGGTTTGAGGGTTAAGTTTCCAGTTTCCACTGATAAAGGGTGTTCGGGCCATGTCCAATGTCAACTTTCGCGGAGCGACGCCAAACGAAGGAGCGAATGCTCCAACAGAGCTTACAAGAGCAAGGAAGGAAAGAGTACTGAATTTCATTTGTCGTATTTCGAGAAACGGAATGCAAAATGGGGTTATTGAGACGACAAGTTGTAGAGGCCGAAGATCGCTCGCATGGCACCGATCTCAAAGATCGGGCAACCATCCGTGCCGATAACGAATGAATTTTTTTGTATTGGCAGGCAACGACTCTTGTGGCTTTTTACCAGTTTTGTGACGTCCCCATGTGGTAGGATTGTGCCGTATCATTATACGTCCAGAAAGCTTCACTGCCTGACGCATGACAGGTGAGTTCGCACGGTTTCAAAGGGGTTCGCAAACGGAATACCGGTACTTGTGCTCGATGAACGAGCATATTCCGGCATGAATCGGACGACCAAATGAAATCCTCCAGCAGTTCGTCCATCCGATCGCTTGACAGCCCCACAATTTTGCAAACGCGAACCTGCTGCCGACGACCATCGTTCAACTGTCAGTCAATACAATCTTTTTGAATTTATCGACGAGCAAATCCTTCTACGATCGAGCAGCCATGACATCTTCAGTCAGAGCATTCGCAATTTGCATTTTCTTGTATTCTGACGCTGTCGCTTTCACAGCGCCACGACCTTCGATGGTCGGCTCGTTGCGATTGGACTCGCCGCGTCAAATGTCGTCGACCGATGGTGACAGTTCAGATATTTTCGTCATGGTAAATGGGATGCCCGGACCAATGGCGACTGCCGCTGCTGAAGCATGCTTACGAAAGGGTTTGAAGCTCGCTCCAGCGGCGATGACAGGTCCGGACATCGAATCTATGACTATTACCGTGTACGATCCTGTCACTTCAAGATCATCGGATGTTAAACTTATTCCTTCAACTGATGTTGATGAGTTAAAGGCTACGATTAAAGGCCTCAAAACATCATGTGGGGAAAAGAACTTGTTGGCTATTGACTATACCCACCCATCAGCGGTAAATTCAAACGCTTTGTTTTATGTCGAAAACAACCTCCCATTTGTGATGGGTACCACAGGAGGAGATAGAGAAAAACTTTTGGCTGATGTGCAGTCAGCGAATCATTTTGCTGTCATTGCTCCCAATATGGCTAAGCAAATTGTGGCTATGCAGGCGGCGTTGTCAGATTTGGCAACCAAGTATCCTGGAGCATTTGCTGGATATAAATTGGCATGTCGAGAAAGTCATCAAAAAACCAAGGCTGACACTTCAGGTACCGCCAAGGCTCTCATCGACTCGTTGGTTCAGCTTAGTGACGACCCATTTACCTATGATGACATTGAAATGATTCGCGATGACGACGAAGCGATCGAGTTCGGTGTACCTGCAGATTCATTAAAGGGTCATGCCTTTCATACGTATACTTTGACGAGTTCCGATGGTTCCGTACAATTCCAACTTCAGCATAATGTAGCGGGAAGAACCATCTATGCTGAAGGCACGGCGGATGCTGTCAAATTTCTCGCCAAAAAAGTGCAATCAGAAAGTGTAGGGAAAGTATACAGCATGATTAACGTCCTTGAAGAAGGCGCCCTGGAGTAAAGACAGGATGATGAACAAGCGAGCCAATATCATGTTGTTGATTCACTCTTCGTGGCTATTTTTACTCACAGCGGATCAAGCATTGGTGGTTGCAATAAACGAAGGGCGAATCTTTACGATTACTAGCTCTCAGCCTTGATGACATGAATACATTGGGTTCTGCTTGTAACATTCACGTAGTTTGGATCGTGACACAATGCGTTTTGCAACATTCGTACATTGGGGTCTTCGCTTTCAGATCTATGAATACATACATCTCTTCATACACAGCATTAACAATCTAGTGGGAAGATTTGGGACGCCGTAGTTGGCATGACATCAAGACAGATTTGTTACAACATGTTCTAAGGCATGTTGTTCCTCTGCAGTAAAGGCACAGAGAAAAACTTTACTTGGAGGTACTCTCCGGGTGGGAGTTGCGTTTCCCCCGGCTTGTGGAAAATCCTCGTTGGTAGCATCTTCGCGATAAAAGTCAAAAATACCATCCATGCCGAGCGAAATAATGGTTTCAAGAGGAATATTTCCACGAAACACACCTGCAGAGATCAAACAGAAGGCTATACTATCACACTGCAAATCGTAGGCACATCTCATTGCATTTCTATATGCTGACCTCAGCTGCATATACTTGAGTTCGATTGGATCCTGATTCAAGGCATTGTCACGAAAGACGGGTCCCACCGCATGAATCACATATTTTACATTTTTGTGATCGAACGATGGAGTGAACTTGGCTTGACCAGTGGAGATCCCATCGAAAGCTCTCCGTGCCTCTTTCATACGAGGGCCTCCAAGTCTATTGACCCGCTCATCGATTCCGAACCCCGTCACGCCACCTTCGTTGGCGGCATTGACACAAGCATCACCCTCAAAATCAAGCATGGATCCTACAACGGCCACAAGAGTAACTTTGGTAGCTGCATTGTTCCAAATGTCCTTTCCTAGTGTGTATTCCTTGATCACCCTCAGCTTTGGACTTACAGGTAGTGCCATGTTTTCTGTTTTCTGATGGTTTTTTCCATGAGTCGGAGGATTCGCCCAAACTAGCGGTAAACGGTAGAAAAGCTAACGGACTGTGCACGATGACTATAGTAGGTCTCACAGGTGCAGAAACATCAAATATTTGAAGCGAGTTTTAAGCCAAGGCGTACTTTTATGCCCAGGATAGCTTTGATGTAATGCATGGTGCATTCTTCTTGCAGAGAGTATTGACAGCACTTGCACCACTGGTAGATGCAAGGTACCGTCATGTGCGTTCATCGGACTTGAACTCCTGTGATGAGCAGAAAAGCCATCCCATCATAGGCCGAATCCCACATCCGGCTTTCCCAACAAAAACGTCGCACACCAGCTCCGTAGGGCATCGTCGGAAAGTTTTGAAACCTTGGTGTCGCTCTTGAAGACGAGTGAATCGTCTTCTTCGTCGAAATTCTCACCTATTCCGAGAATAGGTACCGAAACTGGCTTGTTGGACTGTTTCCCTTTCTTGTCATCGGCAGCTAGAGACCATGCTTTCTCCCCGATAGCCATGATTTGACTGAAATTGTTGTCCGAAAGTACTTGTTGTTGACTTAGCAGTGTTGTCCAGACCTTGTCTCGACAATTTTTGGGAATGAGCTCATACTTTCCGAGGTCAAGTTCACCTTCAATCCCGTTCATTCCTTGAGCGATGTTCTTTTCCCATACTGACACCCCACTGACAACAAGAAAATCTTCGGCGTTGGCGTATCCCTGTGCAATGGCAGTGATGACGTCTTGTGATGTACATTTCCATATACCATCTTTCTGGCTCTCCCCCACTGGACTACCAATATTCATGTCTCGGACTTTTTGGTTACAGTGAAGCCATAACAGTGCTTCCTTGCCCTTGACAGCATACTGACCACCATATCTCATTGGAATGGTAACAACCGTTTGACCACGAGTGTTACGATCGGCAACTTTGATACCCAATCCTTTGTTCGATGGACGATTAAGCACCACACCGATACTGGCCGTCTCATCGTCCAACAATATGAGGGTCACAGACTTGTGAAAGTCTTGATTTTCTAAAAGAAATGGCGATCGATCCGCTGAGGATGCACGCAGGAACGTTCCCACCATAGAGTCGCGACTCGCATCGCTGGCACGACGAATAAGGGTATCCACTAGCTCTGGGTTGGTGTTGAAATCTTGTGGATCCCGCTGTTGGCGACCACCTCCACCTCCAGCCGCGCTAGAAAGTAAGTGGCTAAAAGCCCATTCCTTGAGCATCAAATCATCAAAGGTTCCGGAATACTTTTGGGCAGTCTCCTTACGGCCGATCATGCTCATGAGCAATGTCCATGTATCCAAGCCAGCATCTCTGGGATCTGCTCCTTGGCCGTTGCGAGCCAACTCTAGTAGTAGCGTTTGTGAATCTGTGGCTACCATATACCAACTACTTCGTTTGAGCTCTCCCGCCAGTTGTCCGGGTGCCCACCCGGCATATCCGACAAACACCCAAAAGTCTCGGACATCCGCAACCCCAGCCTTAACCAGCTTCTTGGCATTATGAAAGGTGGTCCATTGAATGTCTTTCATGATAGGAATGCTGGCCTTGATTGCCATTTCATTCTTGATAGAATGGATACAGGTAATATCGGGATGACGGGCGTTGAGTCCCTCGACGTCCCCACCAAACCAGACCCGCCACTTTTTGCCTTCATTGATATCATCTTCGAGCATTAGATCCGTGGGACGATTTAATATGATACCCTTGGTAAAGGTACTTCCATGATCCAATACTAAAATCGCCGCCTTGTGAAAATATTGCTGTCGGAGTCCAAATCCGAATTCTTGCTCGACACCACCCAAAATGACGGCCCCTTGTTCAATGACATCACCCGTATCATAGGCCCATTGTAATGGATCTAATGGTGTAAAATCAGGAGTCATGGTAGTTTGAGTGGTAGTGTTGGTGGAAGAAGAAGAATCCAAGAGGAATTCTTCACTGAAGAGTGATCCAATACCATCGAGATCACCATCATACCCGCTGCTGCTGCTGCTGCTTGTGGTGCTACTCGATTCAACATTGTCCTGGGTGGTGGTGGTAGTAGTTTCAGCAGTAATTTTTTCACTCATGACGAGTTTGGCACGAAAGGCTCTCCAGTCATCGTCTTGTAGTGCTAAAGCTTCATCATCCTCATCGTCGTCCTCGTCCTCGTCTCGACCAGCCATGTAGCAACGGAATGAATTTTGCTTGGAACTACCCATGGGGAGGGGATGGGTAGGATTCATCCCATTCACTGTCAATAATAATGGATGTGGAGTAAAACTTTGGACATGATGACCAAGGGAGAGAAATAGTCCTAGCATGAATATCTGGTGAGAAAGTAGAAACGGTACTGCGGATGAATTCTTCATTTTTCTTTCGAATTCTGTCCGAGAACGTTGATCAAGATTTGAGCAAACAAAAAACCGAAAGCGTCAAATATCTTTCGTGGGTAGGTCAAGCCACTGTGGATCCCACAATCTCCCGAGTGATGGATTCAGCCAACAGATGGACTACACTTCCGCTATCGTTGACGACTTTGTTTTTTCAAGCTCCCATCAAGGCAACCCATTGTCTTGTGTACACTTTTGGCCTGGCAGTCAGCAAGCTCGAATTGCCGAGCTCGTCGATACTACCTGGTGTTCCGGGTCATATGAGTCGGATCAAGCCGGATGACAACAACCCAAGATCGATCGTTTCCGGCTCATCGCACAGTGTGTGGTGATGATGATGAGAGGAAAAATTCAGACAGTTGGCAATTTCAAGACATTCCAAGCAAGGGGTTTTTATTTTTTATCATTACACTCAGTTTTGGGAGTGTTCCAGTGTTTATAATAGCAACAGAGACATCCCACCTATGACGGCAACGCAAATATCGAATGAGGTTTTAGAGTCCTATGTCCAACAGGGATGGGAAAAATTGCGCCAGGGGGAACTGTGGATA